>JARKHS020032911.1:0-193538 GCA_030143305.2 Amblyomma americanum
CGCTTCGCTTATCGCGTGGGCTTGGATCGTCGTGCACCATTCAACTGTTATGGATGTGATGTTCAGGTTCAGTGAGCGGCCATTGAACTGGCTTTTAAGGGAGGTTAGGATTTTCTTTGCAGTACACACAGTGTTTAAAGCACCTGAGTCGCGGTGTAGATAACTTGCTACCGGACCACAGGAAACGTATTCCAGATTCAAAGGAGTATGCTAGGTCACACACACGCCCCAAGAAGCAGAGAAATCTGAAGTAAAGATGCTTTCCGCTTCAATACGACAACCGCCTCGTCTCATCCGACTCGGCGGTCAGTGCACAGCGAGAGAAAACGCAGCGAACTTTCGTCGTCTCTCTTTTGTCTCGTGGGACAGCGGCGACTCTGGGCGGCGCGCCTGACCGCGTCGACGCGCACGATGAGTCCCCCTCGTCGGTGCTTTTGGGCGCGTTCCTGGGTCCTCTTCGCTGTCTCGATTCTCACGAACCCGCTGGAGACGCATTGTGTAAAGTGCGCGGTGGCCCAGCTGCTTCTCACTGGTCGCGCAGTGCACCGGGACGCCGCAATCAAGTCGTCGCGCGCAGCGAACGGTTTCTACCCCTTACTGTCCTCTGGCACGCACCCACCGCGAGTGGTCGCCGCGTGCATCGCCGGCTGGGGAGACACTGGGTCAGCTGGTGGCACAGGCTTTCTTCTCCGCCGTGCGCTGGTAGTGCGGCAGTAAGAAAGATACGAACGTCTCCGTCGGCACGTGGCACTCCCGCAAGATACTTAAAGAGCGTGTGTGAAAGTGGTGTGACGCTAGTTATATGTCTGTTTAGGCAGCATGACTGCCGCCTGTTCAAGTGACGCTGTTTTTGTGGAATACCAGATGCACTCCACGTAACAATAGGCTGCTTGCTTGAAGTCCTAAGAAGTCGCTTCAGTTTCCACCCCACTGCTTTGTTTTTCTTTCTTCATGCACAAGATCCTTCTCTGCCACTGTGAGTGCCTCCACAGCCAGAATCTGCACTGAAGCACCGTTTCAAGGAGACAAAGTTCCGCCTCCGCCCAGAGCTTCGCCAGCGACCGCAGCAGCAGCAGCGCCGACAGCCCGATTGAAGAAGCAGCCAAGCGGGGAGGTGCGACAACAGCTTTCGGCGCAACCGAGAGACCGTGCCGCAGTTTCAAAAGGCGGCTCGCAGGCGGGTAACGCGTAAACGCGGCAGTCGTTTCGCCTGCTCGCTCCGCACCGGCCACGCCGTGGGGCTGCGATGGTGCAAACCGCGGAAGTAGCTCTCGCTGCGGCTCCGGCGACCCTCTTTGGCGGCGGCGGGCCGCACTTTGGAGTGGAAAGCACGACGCACTCTTAGGCGCCGACGAATCCAGTTTCAGCTCCGTACGGGACGGCGTGTGCGCTCTTCACAACCGCGAGGGACCTGGGCGCGCGCGCGCTGCGTGTCGTACGCGTTTCTTCGTTTCATAACGGCACGAGGCAATGCGCGCCCGTGATTGCGAAGCGTCGCTCTGAAGACATCCAGGGAGACTTCTGCGCCTCTTCCTCTCCTTCTTCGCCCTCCCTCACCGCCGTCGTGTTTTGCCCGGTGCGTGCTACCAGTGTTGCGTTGAGTTGGGGGGCGGCAGCGCTGTGGGGGCGGACATAACTGGGAGACTTCATCACATCGGCATCCAACAAGGTAGAGCTGCAATTCTACGAGGAAGAGTTTGTTCCGTGTGGGCGTCCAGCACAGTGAGCGCGTGGTGATCGGAAATACCTGGACTTTGACTGTGTGCTTCGATTCCTGGACCGAATGGTGTTCTAGATTTGGACAGCCAGATACCACCACAAGACAAGCTCTGGCTCCGGGAAGATAGGACAGGCTCCTAAGGCACTGTTACTTCACGCAACAGCAGCGCTTTCTTACTGTGTTTTGTAAAGCGGGAAATCTCGTGCAGCACTGTGCTAACGTGAATCAAGACTGGCAGCAAAGTTTGATGACTTGCACAACCACTCTGCAAGTGTGAAAAAGTGAACACGGCGAATTTTACCTCTGTGCTTGTGCTCCATTCTGTGTTCTTCACATGTGGTCTTCTTGCGGATAAAAGTTCAAGAACCTATCAGCGGTGATTCCAACAACAACACCATCCCTTTTCACGTGTCTGCGCTTTCACGCACCCTTCGTTTCCCTGCGTGCGGTGATCTGAGCGACGTTAAGGCCACTGATTCGACCTGCCGAGAAACGACCAACTTGCGGTCATGTCTACGGCAACGGTGCTGCGGAACCTGACGGGACGCGACTTTCCAGCTTTGAGCTCTTGAAGGAAATGATCCAACATATCCACTACGCAGAAGAGAATCGCAACGATGACGCCCGCTTGCGAAGAGGATTCTTTTTGTAAGAGCTGAAGCTTCACTCCAGAATTCGTCGTGAAGAAGTGCGAAAGTTTTTCCTCATATTATTGTGCATGTGCTGCGGTGCTTGTGTGTGGTGAACTGCAGTGGGGATCTGTAGAGATTCTTTGACCGCCACCATGTTTGCAACGAGTGAAGATGCAATGGATAGCCTTTACGTTGTGGATGGATTTCTGGTCTCCACGAGGTGCAAAGCCGGCTGCAAGTCCGACATCGACGGCAGTTCACTGCAGTGAGTACACACCGATTTTGAACGTCTCCGGTTTGTCGAGACAGTCTACCGACAGCTCCCGTAATTTGATATCAATCGATTTAGCAGCACTTGAGCTCTTTTAGTATCGTCGTTACATCTTCCTCCTAACGGCTCTCGCGAAGAAAGCATTGAATACGTCCACGGAAGCAAAATTAAAAATAAAAAATGAATCGTCTGGCGAATGTTGTTGCAGGGAAAGAAGGGATGCGCTGTTTTGCAACTGTGCCGCCATATTAGGGCGCTGACGCCTTTGTAAAAATGTCAACTCTCACATTCCGTTCACAAAACGCAGAACGGAATTAAACAACGGTGTCACAGACGACTTGGGCAGTTTCAACTTTCCTCTGTTCTGCGCTTTGTTGCCATGCGTGGTGCCGGATAAACGAACGGGAGCACGAATATGATCGGAACTATATTTGCCCATTGACGCTTCAACCATTTCGAAACACCTCTACCACTTCCCAGAACGACTAACAAAGCCTTGCATTCAGAATTACACCTCCCCATCCAACTCCAAACCCTCTGCAAAGTTGCGAGTTTGCCCTAGTCGCCTACGTAGTGCCACGAAGAAAGAATATAACTTCCGCGCGATACAGCTGAGATCCATTTTCCTTGCAGCAATCTTCAGAAGCAGAATAAAAGCCTCTTTTATCTCCTGTCAATACCTGTGCCAGTTTTGTGCACCTGAAACGCGCACTCCTTCCTCTATTTTGCCGGAGCCTTCGGTGTAGTTGGCGTCACGCAGCGCTGACCACCTCAGCGGCGCAGCTAAGCGGAACCGCAGGCATAAACGAATTGTGAACTATTTGTCTGTGCGTTTCTATCACGCACACACACTCACAGACATTGTCGACTATAGCGTATAGTTCGAATGATCGCGCGCAGCCGAAGTTGTTCAAGGAACGGTTGCCCACTTACCGCTAGAGAAATGTCTGGGCCACCTACACTGTGGTTCGATTCATGAGGGTCTTGGTGATGCCTGTTTGAGTCAGTGCGGTTTCCTGCTCGTCCACCCACGGGATGCACTTTGAGCACTGATAAGGCAATCCGATTAAAATGCTGATCGCGAACTATCTTTCTGAGATTCGTACATGAACAGGTGCTTAAAAAGCCATTGTGATGTGCAGCCAAGAATTTGTGGTCTCTTCAAGGAATTTTCTTTTTCTTAACAAAATTTCCGTGCTCAAGATCGCTTACTTTAGAGCTTAGTATAAATCTTCAGCAAGATCAGAAGGCGATGGGGTTCCTGTGAGCGCAGGGGAACTATTGGACTAAAAGCGATAGGTGGAGAAAATTTTCGCGCACTTGCACCTTTTGCAGTGCCAAAAGTGCACCGAAGGGAAGGACTCCATGGCTCGTGTGTAAATGCAAATTCCAGGAGGAAGAAAGATATAATTGGGCAACCATGAGACAGGAAGCTTGTCAGCCCAGAAATGTCAGTGGTGAAAGGATATGCTTGATAAACCGGCATTAAGCACTTTAGGGCGCCTAAATATAACATTAAAGGGGCATTTTTTGTTTCGATAGGTGCGAGGGCCTCACTTATCGAGGCAAGGGCTGCGTGCTTGAGGAAGAAATGATATCGGGATAAATTTGAAGCCATTGACGATACCTCTTATTGCTGAGTGGTTGGATAGGAAAACATCACAAGAGATCATTATCTGCCGTAAAGCCCTCCAGTCCTTTGGTATACGAGGCCACTGTAGAGATACGAGATACATTGGGGTTTAGGGGTGACGAAGGTATGCTCAACTTTAAAAGTGAAAATTACTAATAGGCGATGAGAAGATTCCTTGAGAGAGCGAGCATTTTAATTGGTTGGGGAGATAATATAACTGGCCCAAGAAATTTGAAGAAGGTACTACAGGAATTACTATCTGGATGACTATGCCACCACGTCATATAAATAGGACGTTTCTAATTATCTCTGTTCGCAATTGACTAAGCACCCTAAACCCGGCTTCAAGTCTCTGGGAAACGCCACTAGCCATGTCCGGAAATCATCGGAAAGAGATTTCTCTTAGAGCGGACTTACCCTTGTTTGTGTTGATGATAATGACTACGAAGTGTTTCCGTATATACGACCACTGCATCTCCGCATAATATGAGGAGGAGCAACTGCCGTCTTATATTATGTATCCTATATTTTGTGCTTGGATGCGTTGCTATCCATTATAAATTTCTATCTGATGCGCCTCGCATCAGACTATCACGGTGGCGTACAAGGTGAAGTACGTCTTTTTTGTCAAGTGTTCTACATCGGAGCATTCCATTTGATGACAGCGCATTTGAGACCAGCGGGTGGTCTCCCTGCTGGACATAGCAACCTATCATCCCCTCTGATTTACGGAGAGTGGAGCAAAACTCGACATTTAGGTACTTGGCGTCAAATAACTTTTGAATGTTCAATGAAATTATATATTTAGATGGCATTACCAGCCACTTCTCCACTAAAACTGTGCCTAAGTCTGAAGAAATTGGCCTTTTCGAAGATCAGAAAACAAAAATGACGAAATACGCCATGGTGAAGGAGAAAAGGGTCTGGCCGCGAATTTCTGCACGCCACATTTGCCACTGTAATGCCGCTGCACCGACCAAATGTCCCAGACTAACTGAAGCATTGAGTAATTAATTATGGGCTTTATTATACGGGTTTTTAGAAATGTTTCCGCCTCGCGTTCTTCGGAGTGAATACATTTAGCAGCAGACTATACTGGGGCAAAACGCAACATAATAGTTTTCTGCAGGGCTTATACACTAAAAATGGTTATATCACTTCTTTCCCGAAGCATTTTCCGTGTTTTAACCTTCTCTGGGATGCTAAGATAATACAAAAAAAAACCTTAGAAATCTCTGTCACGAAGATCACGAGAAGAAATCAGAAGAATAATTAAAACAGAATTAAAAGAAGAATTAAAATAGCGCCGATGCTACAAAGCATTTTGGTGTCCTTAAATACGCCCGCCACTGAACAGCAATGTGAATGTCAAAAACTGCACAGCGTTTCTTACTTACTTACGCTGCACGCTCTTTGCGCTGACGAACAAATGTGATTTTTGCGACACATTCTAACAATGGAACAAGCTCGGTTCTGTCTGGCCTACAATCACATCCAAAATTCCATATTAACGTACTGTGGATTGAATCAAATCGCATTTTCAATCGACATGAACGAACCTCTAGAAGAAACAGTAAAATCTATGCGGAAAAAAGTTCCAAAGAAGGCAGGAAGTTGAAAAAGACCGCCATAAACACCACACAGAAAGCCTGGCGGCAGATTTGTCTAATCTTCAGCTGATCGTGGAACAAAGCAGGGCCGGGTTCCGTCGCGATACAATGCTTATCATGCATATAGGGTCACAAAGATTGTGTAGGTGCCCAGGGAGGCAACATAGGGTGAATTATTGCAATACTGAGCACTCTGTTAAGCTTAGAAGGGCTTCTCATTTATCCCCGTTCTTTTTCATATTTTTCGTCACAGGCCAGAGAAAAATACGACATTTTGAGTTTTGTTGCACTATGGTTTTTCACGTTGTTCCTCTTAAGCTGCCCTCTTCACATTTACTGAACGGGGTACCAAGACGGTCGCAAATTACTCTGTAATGTTTGTTTTATTTTTTATATTTGTGGCTAATAAGAAGTCGACAACATCTATGTCAAGTTTTGCCCCGCTCTTTAAACCTACAGACAACTGCGGCGCGCCTGCTCGGCACGACACAAAACCTGCGAGTGTCCGCTGTCGAACTGAGGGGTTACAGCAGGGCTGCAAGCGCCCTTTCACGTTGACTGGCTAGAAAATCAGTCGTCTATGCAGTGTTATTATCCAATTTCTTTTTTAATCTTTCCCCAAAGGTAGTCTAAGCAGTGAGTTTAAATTGGTGTTCTTTCGGCTTACCACGCGGGCACCTTTCCGCTCGTCTGATTTCCAAAAGGGTCGAAATTTGGGTGACTCAGTAGGGATCCATTATTCAGCGCCACAAGGTGAAAACACTAAAGAAAGTACAGGACGAAGTGCTCACTACCAAATGAGCAAATTGTATTAGGTGTATACAATATATGCGCAAAGCTTTAGATGCGCAGTCCATGCCACAGGGGAAGAACAGACAAACGAAAGTACAGTCTTGGTCAAAAGTCTTAAGGCCAAAGGCCTTTCGCTTCAGCCGCATAACAGAGCCATTGCGGCACTATTAAAGACCGAATTACGTTGAAATGCTGGCAGAAGGTTTCTCCTTGCGGTATTGAAGCTTCCTGCTTGACTTGTGTTCTGATTGATCCGCTACACGGAGCATTCTAGGAACATTCGTTTCGCAGCCGCTGAACCCTGTGGCCTTACGACTTTTGACCAAGACTGTACATGTGGCACAGTACCAAGAGTCAAAAAGCAGTAACAGATGTGAGGAGTTTTTGATAAGAGTTAAACTCGGCGTCCCGCAACAACGGAGCTTACTCACACGTTTATCAGATAACTTTGTTTTGTAAACTTCCGTAATCTCAAGGCCCGACTTATTTTTCTGCTTCCAAAGAACGCGCGTTTCTCGGTACAACGGTGCGCACTTGTGGCTCTTTGCATGCTGGGTCAAGTGCGTCCTCAAACAACCGTCAAGTGACCTTTGATGTTCTCTGATGCGCACGTGGAGACAATGGCCAGTCTGTCCCCTGTAATTTAGCCCGCATATCTAAGGAACGGTCTAAACCACCACGAAAACAGAAGCCACAAATGGAGAGGTGTGGTTCCCACCGCACCCATTGCTTCTTATCTGTGCTTGTCAAATCTTTCAACGCAAGCAAAAACTCTCCCTAGCATGTTTTTATTCTCAAAACATCATGTCAACATCTACTGGCAAGCAACCTTCTTAAGACACTGCGTTAAAACATGAACGTAACGAATGGCGGCAATCTTCTTGAACCCTTTAGGCTTCATTCGTGTTCTTTTAGAATCCTTTGTGAAGCAGCTGCTAATCAGAAAACCCCGATTTTGCAGCCTAGCCACCTGTTCTACGAACGCCTTCTCCGTCTGATGGATTTCTATTTACTTCGGTTCAACTGCGAAGGCTCTAGCTGCATTTAAAATATTCAGCATTGAACCAAGGATCTTTGAGTGCCTGGCACCATCGACGTAACAGAATCCTAATGGTGCACCCCAAAAATCTGGGGCCTTAACTTATCGTGTTTATTTTAGCATTTTGTACAAAAAAGCAAAAAGAGGGAGTGAAGAAAAAAATTGCTCTTTTCGCTGCTTGACAGTGCTGCAGCAGCTCTCACGCAAGCAGCGATAACGTGGCTCAATGTCGACACATCAAAAAGCAATGCTTCATTTCAAGGGAGCGTTCTTGCTCACATAACGGTACATACATGAGTGAGACTACTAATACACCAATCAAACAGCAAAGAAAGCGTGTGCAAAACGCGAAGAGGGATGCGATCCTCTATAACAAGATTAAATACGTCCCCATGTAACATGATGTAATACCACCTACCCCAATCCATTTAAGACGGAAGGTGATGAATGCTTAGTTCTTTCAATTTCGTAACCACAATTTGTTAAAGGTATGAACTGTATGATTGAGGACAATTGGCTTGCTGGTGGTTTTCGTTTATTAAAACAAAAACAAGAATAAAGCAAAATAAAAACGGAAGGACATGTTGCTGGCTGCGTCAATTGCTTTTTAATTTCTAAAGCAACCGAGCTGCCACCGGCAGAAATAAAAGGAACAGGGTGGTATAGCAAGATAAAGTACATAAAAATTTATAGATACACACGGTACAGTCACATTTCAAAATGCCTGCGGGGTGTTCGACTGGTGGGTCATTGGAACTCCACTTTGTGTATTTGAAGTGCGCCTATGTTCTCTGGGGGAAAATGTGGACTTGCAGAAACGCGGCGTGTGGCAAGGATATTGTATTGCACCAGTACTTAGTGACTTGCACCTCGCTCAGAAAGACAGATTCCTAAACAACACCCTCACTGGAACAAGCGTTCGAAGAGTGTGTAAATACGTTGATGATTAGTTAGTACTTTGTGATGGCCATGGCACAACTTCCCTTGAGGTTGCTTTGGAGGCATTAGCCTGCTTTAGCCACGCTCTTCAGCCGCTTGTTATCACACACGAGGTTCCCACGCAGGGGTCATTGAGATTCCTATGGATCTCAGGCTCGAGTTCGCAAGGGGGAAGATCTGCTGGGCATATGAACCCTGAAGTGAGAAGGCGGCGCTCCCTTTCCAGTCGGCGCATTCAAAACTGCTTAAAAGAGCCATTGCAAACCTTTGTTCGTCTAAAGCGCTTAAGAAGTGCATTCACGCAATGGAGTCCCGTTTTCATCGCTAGGTTGGCCGCCTTACTCAAGCTGGTTACCCCTCGCACCTGCTTGCAGATTTGTGGCGTAACGGATGGAAAAGAACCCCAAACTCGAGCGTGTCTGTGCTGAGCAAGGTGGCGAGAGCAGGAAGCAAAAGAAAAACGAAGAATTGTGGTCCTGCTTATGTACACAAGGTATCCTATCGCTTGAAAAAGATTGGTGGCAAAGAAGACGTTAATGTCGTTCTAACATCCCCATAGAAACTGAGAAGCCTTTGTCGGCGTGTAGATGCAGATAAGCAAAAAAAAAACAGGCAAGGGTGCACAATAAATCACCAGAATCGCTTCGTGGAATGCGCGGAAGCCGTTGTGTATTCAATACCGTTATAATGTGGGAAAGAGTATGTTGGGAAGACGGGCAGATGCACCAACGAGAGACTGAAGGAGCACAAAATTAACGTTGATCAAACCTGCAGGCATTTAGGTATTGATGTAAAAGATTGCCCTTGCAAAACATATGCCGCGGAATTCAAACGATGTAAAGTGTTGAATAAACACGAACAGTTCGTCCGCGAGGTTATCGAGGCCGCCGAGATAGACAAACGAAGGGAGGAATGCGCAAGCAAGCCGTCCATATTTTTAACAAAAAAGGACCTTAAGCTATTGGGCGTGCAGTAATCTTGCTCTGAGTGTGCAGGACACGTGTATCATGGCGCAAAATGATGTGTCTGTGACACTTGTGCTTTTTGTGCGAATATAAGCAGCTGTACCCCTTCAAATTAGACGTTGTTGAAAGTCAGCACTCGTTGTGTGTGCTTCTCTTCTCGTGTCCCGTCTACGTTGTGCGCTGTTATCAGGTTCTGAGCGATAGCGAGAAAAGGCAGGATTGAGCTATATATACCTGTACTACAGTTGCACCTCGTTATAACGAAGTTGAAGGAGGCCGCTGATTACTTTGTTATAGCCCGTGTTGACCGAGCTTCAAAGTGAAATCGTCATTCCGACATTATATCCATTATTTCGTTATAAAGCGTTCTGTTATAACGAGGTTCGCCTGTATTTACAAATATATATAAAAGGTAACACGTCTGCGTGCTCTTGTCCGAATGCCTGGGCACAGTTCGAATGAGTACTACGCGCGAGGTTCCACTGCACAAGGGACCGGGGAACCCGGGAGTAGCAAAAACATTAGACATCACTGCGGCTATCCGCATTGGAGGAATGCGAAAGCATTGCCGCCTCCTCGACACTTGTCGCCTCTCTTTGCCCCTCTTTAGTACATTGACGTTTGCCTCTAATTAATTAGCTAATTAGCCTATGTCAGTTAAACTTTTTGTTCGATTAATTATTACTCACCAAGCCCATTTCAATTCATTTCAAACTTTATTTTCACTTTTTTGTGTATATTTCTCCTATTTTGCCATCCACTGCTGTTTTCCCGTCCACTCACTATATCGACGGCCACGCTATTTCGACGTTTTTCTTACATTATTGGGTCTAATTAATTACCTAATCATCCTATTGACATAAAACTTCTTGCCCACTATCCTCACATCGTCTTCTATCGTTCACACCATTCGTTTGATGGTACCTCTTCTGAGAGCATCACAATCACCACGGACCCGTTTTGGTGACACGACCCCGTCGACATAGCCTAGAAATGCTTTCGCATTAAAAGCTGAGCGTCCTCGTCACAGCAAGCACTACCTGGCGATGAGCAAGCGGGAAATCAAGCCCAAATACTCGATGTATGCACAGAAGTGCACCATTGTTCTGTCGCGGTTGCGCGCACTGTCGTGCGGCGACAGGAGCGCCGTGAGATTGCACGGGACGATACCCAGCGCCCTGTCAGCCGCGAGCACCTCGCGACGCGGCTCCGCGAAAGCGGCACAGCGATAGAACAACCGCTCCAATGTCTCAACTACGCAGCAGTCACCGCACGCGTCGCTGATCGAAAGTCCGTAGCGCATCCACCTTTCCTCGGGCCACACGCAACCGACCCGCGCACGCACAATCATGGCGCGTTGAAGGCGCGTTTTAGTGAGCGCACGCCGACGATGGAGACACGCTCTCTTTGCGCGATGCGTGGGTCCAGGTGTTGCGCACGGCGATGGTCGAAGGCCACTGAGCCCATGTCCTCCAGCTCAAGAGGAACACCGTTGAAGAAGTTTATGTGCGGCGCTGGTGAGCTAGTCGGCTAAGTTGGCTTGTTGATTCTGCAGTAGCAGTTATGTTTAGGGCGAACGCTAGCCAAGATAAGCAAGATACCTTTGTCTTCCCGCCAGTGCCCCTATAAGAAACTCGCGTAGCAGTTTTAAGAAGCTTGGAAAGACGGTGACGCCAGCTTTTTCTCCAGGTAGTATTTGGAAACTCATTGCTCGAAACAAGACGGAACTGCTTTGAAGGCCCCCTCTGGAGAGAAGATGAAACACTCTTATTTCCTACCCACCAACTCTAGACAGCGATTGGCATTTCAAGAAATCAATGCGAGACTGTATTCCTTTCACGACACCGCAAAGTCTCAGGTCATGCCTGATGAGATTAAGCCACAGCGTTTCTCAGATGGAAATTACTACTGGTGGCGACGTACAGCTCTCACAGAGGTTGATATATTTTAAGGAAAGAACGAATAATCGAGGAGAAGAGGCAAGCAACCAAAGTGTTCAGGTATTCCAGCAGCAAAAATGTGGCGGAAAATGACTAGAAAGCTTATGAAAGTTATCAGAAAGCAAAAGAAAGAAATTGTTTATTGATATTTCATGTTTTTATATTGCTTTGTCTTTATAACACAGGGGCCCCAGAACTCAGCCCGGGAGGCGTGTGAGAGGTCCTTATAGTAAAAAAAATAATTGCATCAGTTGTGATTGTTAAGCATGCAACAGGAACTAAGAACAATAAAAACAAGGCCACCAGTGTACCCGATTAAGCTAAAAGCGACTCAGGGGCCCTAGGATGTTTGTCCTTGTTTAGCTAAGTTTATTTACGTTTAAATTTCTTGCTGAACTCAAATGCCCTTGGAGTCGTTCGTCCGCTTTGCTCTTGCGATAAGCAGCCTGAGCTTCTTGTTCTGATTCGAGTCGCCGCTCCCTCTGTTCGGCGGTCTCTGAAGTATCTTATACACGCCTCTCGACTGCATGTTCCTCCGGCGACTGCATCAGTCACCTCTTGCGTCTCGCCCTTCGCGTTCGCCGCTGTTCGTCTGATTCCGCATGCCCTTTAGCAAGGTTATACTGTCTTCGACGCCCTGCTCAAGCTTACCGCTTCGCTGTATATCCCCGGGATCACTTGACTCACGTGTGCGCTCTCTTGTTTTGCGTTGCTGCTCACCTGCCCGTGCACGTCGTTCGGCTTCGAAATCTGTCGAAGGACGGACATCATTCATGATATACCGTTCGCTGCGCTGCGTGTTCCTCCGGCGGCTTCATCCTTCGCCTCGTTCTTCTATCCCCTTTCTTCTTTTCCTTTTTATTCTTCGTTTTCGCATCTTCCGCCCACTTCCCATTGGCTGCAGCTGGAGCGGCGTTCCTCCGAGCTTACCCGAGTTACTCTGAACCTTCATCCGCAGACAGGACAGCTCTTTTGTTAGCCAGGCATCTAGTGCTAGCGCGCTAAAAAATGAAAGATATGCGCAAAAATTGCTTAGTTTTACAGCGATAGCTGTTAGGCGCCCGTCCCAGGTTTTCTCGTTGCCGTCGCCGTCGTCGGCGTAACCGGTGGGTGCCTGCGCCGGTCAACCTGAGTCGCATAAGCTGATGGGTGGCTCTGTTTGGAACAGCCGCCTGCCACTGGAGGGGTGCCTCACGTGACCACTACGCAGTGGTTACGGGACTAAACACCTAAACAGCTATCGCTGAATCTCGAGTCACTTAGTACTAACCGTCCTGTGAGTTTTTTTGTTATTCTTACCAGGGCTGAAATGTTCTGCTTGCTTCTTTGTTTGAACGGAAGGAAGTGTCTGATGTAACAGGCCGCCGTAAATTATTCTACAGCTGTGTATCAAAAAACAAAAATGAGAATATTTCCTAATTCGTTCAAGGGGCGGTGCAGCTGCTGTGTTTGGTGGAACTGTTCGGAGTGGATGTGCTCCTGTGTGATTTGTGAGCGTTATCGAGGGATAAAATAAAATGCAACGAATTTTTTTTATGTCATAACTAGCACATGGTAATTCATGGGTGACGTTATGTGCGGAATATTTATGAGTGTACACGCGACTTATTAATGTCTTTTCAAAAGATAATTGTTCGGAGTGCTGTGTTTTGAGGCACTTGAACTGGATGAAGTGTAATGAGAAAAGGGTGACCATACACTGTGACTGCGCTGGCGATGAGCGAGTGTATCAAGGAATAATATAACATTAGTACCCACATAAATGGAAATAAGACCCGGAGGTTGCGAAGAAAAGGAAATTTATTGTATATTTTAAGGGTCCAATGACAGCCGAGAGTCAAGCTATATGCCGAAGAGTTGTGCTCTCTTAGCACCTATTAATTAATTTCAGTGAACATAACACTGCTTCTTTTTTGTTAGCCACGTGTTCTTTGAAGCACAGAATTTATAGTTTGTTCAGTAATATTCGCGGACATTTATTAATGTATACATTCGGATATCAAAGGGTACAGGTAAACCTTACAGTACGTTTAGGTTCTAGGAACAGTGAAAGCAAAACATGTCAGCAGTAGAGAAAAACAAGACACACCTAGAGTACTTGTGGCGTAAAAGCAGAACGGAAAGTTCGCACAAACCATCACAGAAACGAAAGTAATGTAGTTTAGAACAAGAAAATTAGCTTTGAATGGAGGAAAAATAAAACAGAAAATGGTTAAAATTTAAAAAAGGCAGAAGTTTCAAAATACGTCAAACAACTACTTTAATTTACTAGGGAGAGGGAAGCCCCAGGGAGCTCGCCAATGGCTCGACAAGAGGACTTGTCTTAGTCTAGGCCCAGACGAAGGCAACTCCTCTTGTCGAGATGTTGGAGAGCTCACTGAGGCTTTCCGCTCACTTGTTCACTTTGTGTTTGCAAGTTCGCCTACCACCCTCTCTCTACATGGACATTATTAGCAAGATGACACTCGTCACCGCGCCGATATACGAAAAGAGCGCCAACAGTTATATATGGTATGGTTAGCACCATCTCGCTCACTCGTTCTAATAAAGCGTCCTGGAGCGGCCTCTTCAGGGACAGTGTCACATTGTCGTCCCATGCACGATCGGGCTGAGATAGCCGCATAACAGTTGCAATTATTCTAATAAGAATAATATTGATCATATTCTCTTTTTTCATTCGCAATATCAAAAGCTACACTATAGCGATATAGCCTCTATTCATATGTCCTTAAGTTGGTATATCGCTTCCGTATAATGGCTGCGTTGGTACATAGGTTGTGTATCCGCATCGACAGTCCTGCTTTGTTTGTGCGTTGGTCTCGTGGTCTGCCAATGTTCATATAAGGCCGCTACACTCCACACAGTTCCCGAAATGCAGATCGAGTGTCTGTAGTTCCCGAAATGCTAACCGAGAAATTCACAGAACTGAATTTTGCAATATGTTGCATTGAACAACGCTATAAGTGACAATACATGTTTTAAGTAGTGAATTAAAACTTGATTCAGACAAATATTGAGCTACATCAAAGCAAAATTTTGCTGTCATAGAACTGCAGTTGAGATCATGAACCCACAAGTGCAGCAGAACTTAGAAGTTTCGCCTGAACTGTAGTTTTAAGGCAGTAAACTTTTACTAAATGTTTGACCAAACCGAAGTTCAGTTCAAACCACTTCAAAGCATGCATTGTTCGTTTCTAATGTTTTTAAGGTCATCGTGTTGTAATGTTCAGTTCTTGATGTAATCCGGCTTGTTGGGATCGGCGACCAACGAGAGGAATTCCACACGGCGCCTCTTGTATCGCAGCAGATGAGTCAAACAAGAGGCGACGGCACAGCACCGATTCCAGGCGGCGGCGGCGGCGGCGGCAGCATCTTCCCTTTGTTCGCGGGAAGGGGGGATGCGTTTCTCACTTGGCTGACGAAAGATTACGGAGGGGAGGACGCAACTCGTGACTACGCCGGCCTCATCGCCCCGGTGGGGAACAAAGCCTCCCATCTTCCCTGTGCTGAAGGGCGGCAGCAGCCAATGAAAGGAGACATTCAGCTCTGACGGGGCGCCACATCCCTAAAGGAATATAGACACCTAAAGTTTCGGTGCGTGTTTTTTTTTTTTTTTGTAATGATGCGTAAGACGTTATTATACACGGATTACCACCTGGTATTCTCCTACGACCGCCAAATGATTTATAATCGGATTTTTTTCGTGCTGTTTCGGTTCCTGTCTCAACAGCCGAATGAGGACTGTGACGTCAACGTGTATTTACAGGTCACGTGAGACAAAAAACTACAACATAATCGCTGCTCCCTCATTCGTTGTCATTCAGGCTCTTCAGGAAGGCTGGCTTCAGCACTGCAGTAAATTAAAACGATGAAGCAGGAATTTTATGGACGTTTTTCTATGCCTCACGTGACACAAACGCACTCTTTTGACTTCACAGCGATCGTTCGGCTGTTAAACCGAAACCGAAACAGCAAGACAAAAAATCTATTATAAAATATTTAGCGGTCGTAGACGAATATCGCATGGTGATTCATGCGTAGTAGTGTCTTCCGCATCATTATAGAGAAGAAAACATGCCGTCAAACTTAGGCGTTTGTACTCCCTTAAGCCACGTCCTGGTGAAACGCTCTTTCTAACTACCATAGTCACCTACTATACCTCCAGTAAGCAGATCTGTCATTACTGCGGCATTTCAGCTTTCTATCACCAGAGCGGTGGCGGCCTGGTTTGAATGGGCGGCACGTTTCTCATCAAGTAGACAGATTACCTATCTACAGATCATGTGGGTCACAGACCTTATTTGACGAACCGGATGGCGTATTTTCGCGTACTTGCCATTTTAGCGCCCACTCACGTGCCAGCAATGCCTCCCGCCCTAACAAAATATCTCTCATCTAATCCAAACAAGCTGTTCTGAGAAATCTTCCCCTCCAGGAATTTTAAAAATTCCTGCACTTTTTCTACGTTACTGCACAGTTTTTTATATTGTTTGCTGTTTACCAGCGTTAATGATGGCCGAAGTGAGAAAACATGCCAAGTATTGTTCGTCGCTTGTGTTTGGGTTTTCTTTAACACGCTTAGCTTCGTATTTCAAGCTGGGCTGACCAGTGAGAAAAACTGGCCGCCGCTTCACATAACTCTTCGTGCTAACAGAAAAAGTTTAAAAGAACCAACTGTCTTGGATTATTCAGTCATAAGGCACTTCTCAATAAAGGCCAAGGAAAGAAACACATAAATGACCAGCACCAACCCGTATCGTATGTGACTTCAGCTCAGGCTAGTAACAGCTGAACATGACCAAAGTAATTACCCCCAAATTGATCGGTCCCGATCGTACAGGGGAGTGGCCTGACTTCGAGAACTGAAAAGCAAGAAAGTTAAACTTGTAATGTCGTGTAGGTCACAGAACGGAAACGTTAAGCGCCTACATGCAAATAAACTTCTCAGGCTCCACTCATCACTCCTCTTCATAAATTTTATTTTCACATCTAAGTAATTCATGCAGGCCTCCGGAAAACAAGTCTGGTTTGATCAAAAAACTTACAGTAATTGTTTTGAGGTTATGTACAAAATATCCTTCAAAGTGTCACAACGGTTATAAACCATCCAAACAACCAGGATTTGTTTAATGAGTGCTCGAGGCATCGGGCGATTCATAGTAATTACATCGAACAGGACGAGGACAGGTGTTTGCTTTAAAGCTGCAATTAATGTGCAAATAAAAAACCGAAAACATATCGCTGGCCACATTGCTACCAAAAGTGTGAAATAAGGTAGCGTAAGCTAAACGTATATTGCTTAATACGTAAAATAACAATTACAAGATAAGACGATGAATGACAGTGAATGGTATGAAACGACTGCTGCCAGCCACTTTAAAATAAAATTTTCCAGTAAACAGTCTATTTAAGCTGCACATAGATGGTTAGACATGGATATGGTTAACTGCGACACTGGTGAATTTGGGGTTCAGTGTCGGGTTCTGTCAAATGGTTATAAGCTGCGAAATGGAGGAATGAAGGATATCTCCGTTTTACGAGCCGTATTCAGTATGTTTCGTCACCTGGCTTGTCATTTTTCGCATCAGTTTATGCAAATAAAATACGTCGCATCTGAATCTCCTCTCTTCCAGCAGCATATCACTCTTCGACAACATCTTCACAAGCTCCGATGCACCTTCGAAGCAAGCGCACTAGCCATTAATTGTAGTCTTAGAAAAATTATGGCAGCTGTTGACAGCACTATAGGTTTGCTAAGATAAATAAAAGTCTCGGGCGTCGAAAGCCAACGCCTTCGGTATATTTAACATCTCCAATAGATTAAGCCCAAAACTTAACAGCAGACTCGGGTTGCATGCGGCGTAAACATCAACTTAGTTGTATTCGCTGCATGAAGATTATCTTGCAACCTCTTAGCCACTGCGATCAATCTTAAACTGGTTTTTAAATGTCAGAGCTAAACTGTCGAGCATCAGTTTATAGATTGTGCTTAATAGCCGCCACTGTTATATTTTTCTTCGGAATGAATTTGTTCCGGGAACCTGCAGTTTTGCAGGGAATCAGGCATGGGAATGTCAGCCGTTCTCTTTTGACGAACACCTCACTGAGACACATCCTGCAGCAAACTGCCAAAACAGGACAGATAAGAAAGAAGAATGAACATGTAGCCTTCAAGGTTCCCAACTCGCACCAAGATAGGTAATTTTCATGCAAAATGAAAACTGCTCGTCACCCAGAATGGCCTACCATGTACATATCTTCCGGTACTAATTCATTAACGCAAATCATTCCAGCATCCCCACCCTGCTCAAAAAAGGTTTATGATGCAATAACCTCATTCAGGCTTCGTCATACAAATGCCATACAAATTTTATGATATTGTATGACATCTGTATGACAAATGTATGTATTTGCAAAACTGAATGGCATTTGGGTGACATTAGTATGATAACTGTATGCTATATGTATGACAATCAGCGTGGTCAGTGCATCATTCAACTTTTTTTCAGTAGGGAAGTGCCACAAAATACCCACAGGTTATCCAATGGGTGCAAGCTTTGTCGTGGCCTGATACTCGGCTTATCTGGAATGAAATGCTTGGAAAATGTATCTTAGGCGCCACCTTGTGTTCAGCGAAACACCTTGAGCCATGGCGCTCTTGGCGAAATTGCCCTTGCGCCATTAAAATTCATCATCATCATCATCAAGAGCTTTCCATGCAGCAATCTGTACATGGGCACGCCTCATATATTATAAACATAAGGCAACCATTCTCAAAAGAGCTACAGATTGGATTGCAAAAGATTTATTTCGTCAGAAGGCAAAATGCAGATGGCCCGTGCTAGCTAGAGAAAACTGGTTAAAACGGCACGAGCACTGTCACCGTTTTTGGACACACGGAGAGACATAAAGGAAAAACAGGCCATTGCAAAATAAAATTACTCTGGCAAAAAGTAATAGCTCAATGTTCCTGCGGAATCTGTCCTATAGGCTTCCCCGGGGAACAGTGAGTAAGTGGAGGTAGAGGGCACTATCCTGATCGTTAATATACATAGTGGTTGCTGCTCTCTTATTTTTCATATATAGCTTGCAGCCCCACAAGACAGGTGTATATTGGCGCGGCTGGTAGATTCAAAAGCCGTGATATTGGTCTCATGATCACGCTCAGATATTTTTCATTTCCATATGAACAGTAGATGTTGGAGATTGAGTCCCACTCGCTGGTCAGTCCATGCGACGGTTGGAAAGCGCAAGTTCCCATTCGGTACGTCTGTTGCTGACGTGTTGCAATGACTTTGGCTGACGTGGTGCAATGACCATTGTACCATCACATGTACTTCCTTTTCTTCGTCGTTCTGCAAAATAAATGCCAAGCACTTGGCGGCGGCTATTATTTTTCTTACACCAAGCGGCGAACCAAAACAATGTGCATTACATAGTACAAAAGCGCCGGCAGTTCAAATTTGGCGCCGTTGGCACCAGAGCATGTCATCTGCGGAAACTGCATTTGAACTAAGCTTCCTGCGTGATGTGCTCAGCTTCGGTTTTGTGCGGGAAAAAGTGCCATACTTGCTCGCGCTCCAGAGCTTTAGAGAGTAAGTTTGTCTGCGTTCCAAAAACGGACATGGCATCGTCTTGTTCATGGGTTCAAACTTCCCATTGACACTAACCATTGTACTATGTGAATTATAACCTTATAAGCACATTTTGGTTTATTAACTGTTTAATTCTGACTTTTTTCTTATAACTGACATCCGGAGGGGAGGTACGTTTGTTCATGAAAGAATTTTCTATTTAAAAACCCCTACGTTTAGGAATTTTTGAAAGTGTTCGCGTAAATGCCCGGCATAGATATGCACTAATATGCTTGCTCATGGGCGCTGCCGATCTACTTTCCGACAACTTTGGCAAAAGAAAATTCGAATCGGAGGCGCTAACCCAGTCCGTGCTAATGAATGCACTTCCACACAACTACGAGTGCACCCAGTCAATTAAAGAGCTTGGCTTCATCAGTTATCCCCGATTACTGACGCATGTGGAAAATCATTCCCATACATAAATCAGGCTCATGTTTTGGCATAAGCACCGACAGGGCAGTTTCGATAAGAAGCACCTGTTGCAAGGTGGTGGACCACATAATATTTAAAGCGATCATATCACACCTGGGAAGTGATAATCTGCTTTATGGCCGACAGCCCAGGTTATGTCTGGCTTGTCAATTAAACATGCTGAAATAACTAACGATCTTGCTGACTCATATAACACAAGAGGGCACATAGACACTATATTTCTGAATTTTTCAAAAATATTTGATGTCACTTCCCACCAGCACTTATTAACCAAGTTTAAACTGTTTGTAATTGAATAACAATTAGTATCGTTGATAACCTGCTATCTGAAGAGTTGAAACTGATATGAAATTTGGGTGCCTTTTCGGGGACTCCGGTAGGCTCTGTACGCATACCCCTCTTGTTTCTGTTTTATACCGGGTGATATTTTTTTTCACATTTGCCAATATTTATTTTCAAAGCAATGAGAAATTAGTAATTAGATAATTATTGACTAAAACTAAATAATAGACATTTTTAGTGTTCATTGTAGGGGACAAGATTATATTGCTAAATAGAAGACCATCAGCTTCGGGGGTAGCCCAGTTTGAAATTCTCTTTATCAGCAGTGCGATTCGAAATGTTGAATGCCAAAAAAAGCAGTTATTAAAGCTGGTTGAGTTGGTACTCCCTTGGTGCACATTTATCAAATTGTATCCCTCACATTTCTAGAGCTGCAAATCATACTTCATTTGCGTATTTTACGACGTGGAAGCAGTTAACGTCCTTTAGGCGGCGATACTACGCGCAGCGACACCATTTTATAAATATGAAAAGCGGGAAAGCTAACTTAACGAGGTCTGAAATGCGTAATTTTGACCTTTGATATTTGTAACACTGCCGAGGAAGAAAATCTAAAAAGTGGGCTCACCTTCTATGTTGACGGCCTTCAGTTTCGCTAATAGTTTTGCCCCCTGAAATCAAAAGTAACAAAGTTGGTTCGTTATATTTATTTCCTTTTCGTCTAATAGTTCTGTCTCTATTAATAGCTCTATAACGTGCATAACGTCAGCCTTTCCGTAAAATACACTGCAGAGACCGCGCCGACGTATCTGTTTGTACAATATCTATAAGCGTTAAAAGAAATCACCCTGTGAAAACAATTTTCACTTATATATTGAATACCCAGTCTAAATAAGACTTTTTGCTGTTGATTACGCTATTTACTCGAACATAAATACCAAGCAAGGCAAAGATAAATTAAATTGCTCGTTGCAGACAATCCAAGCATAATCTTCAATAAGAGGGCTAAAGTTAAACGCATTGAAAGCCACCAGCATAACCTTTACTAATGACAAATGCCGCTGAAATTTATTTACACATTAAACAACGGTGCAATTACTAATAAGAATAAATATTTAGTTGTCCGACTAACCGGATAGTAAGTTGAGAGCCCCAACTTCCTAAGAAGAACATGTTGCCCCTTCCGAAGTGAAACTTTATGCCTATAAACCCCTTGTAAGGAATGAATTAGAATAAGTGGATCTTACTTGGAGCAGCTTAACAAAATTGACATAACACCAGGTCCAGCAGTCTTGACGAAAAGATAGATAGATAAAGAGGAGGAGGGAAAGGCAGGGATGTTACCAGAAAGGGGTTCCGGTTGGCTACCCTGCACTGGGGAAGAGGGATTAGGGGACTAAGAGGAGGAAGAGAGAAGGAAAAAAAGGCATAACACACACACACGCACAACGCTATCACAGTTTGTCGCTCAATCAAGTCGCTCTCAAGTAGGCAAAGAGTGCCTTGTATGCCTTGAGGGCAGTCGACTGCTGTGGTCACGGACCGAGGATCTTTTGCTCTGTTAATGGGCGAGGATCGAGGCGGTCCAGGGCACAACAAAGTGTATGTCTTGCACTCTCAAATGCAGGGCACTCACAGAGAAGGTGAGCGATGGTCTCCTCACAACCACAGCTCTCACAGGCAGGGCTGTCGGCCATCCCTATCCGGAAAGCATAGTAATTGGTAAATGCAACACCGATCCATAAACGGCATAAGAGTGTTGCGTCGCTACGTCCTAAGTTACGTGGAAGACGAAGGCGCAGTTCAGGGTCCAGTGCCTTGAGGCGGAGGTTGCAAAACTCTCCCGTGTTCCACACTGAAAATGTGAGCTCCAGCGCCAAAAGGCGAAGCCCACACGCAGCGTCAGGTCTCGATATTGGGATCCTCACTGGAAGTCCGTCGTTGTGAGCAGAACGCGCAGCCGCATCAGCCTGGTGATTACCGTTAATACCACAGTGTCCTGGCAGCCATTGAAAAATGATGTCATGACCTTTGGAAACGGTGCCGTGGGACAGTAGACGGATCTCAGCAACAAGTTGCTCCTGCGACCCGCGGCGAAAAATTTTGAATATTTGAATATTGCAAGGTACTGTTATGAAAACATTTAACGTCGGGGTCCACTCTTCGCATGCGTAGCAAAGTCTTTCTTTTACAGTTTTTCCAAAGCTCACATCGAGTAGTTAAGACTGCCATAGAAAGCCAATGCGGTACATTTTTAACGATAGCAAAAGCGTTATTAGCAGATATATTGCAAGCCTGCCGAGAGGATATCTGCGTAAACATTGATTGTTACATTGAATTCTTACAGTATATATGTAAAATCAAATCAAATCAAAATTTATTCATCTTCGTTTCATGCATGAAATATTGCTTTTATAAACTCTTTTCATTTGAAAAATGTTTTTGACCAGAATTTCCGTGCCGGAGAACTTGGCTGTACGCCCTACATATTCAATCCACACCTATTAGCTTCGCATGATCGATTTAAGGACCAAGGAAAACTTGCTGACGCTCTAGCAGCGCAAGTTAACATCCCTATTAAAATTTATTTACCTCCGGTGCCACTGTCACCGCAAACTAGACCTAATGCGTTGTTTTAAGGAAGCGTGCACGCACTCATAACGAATAAATCACTGCAGAATGGACACTGTCGCCAATTGCCGCATTAGCATACATAAGCCCTCAATATTACAGTTTGCATCTTTGCATTAGAACAAATTATTGGAGGGCATAGACATGGTTCTATAGAAATGTTTGTTAATAAAATTAGGGTTTTGATTTTTCATAGCTGTTGTGTAATATGTGGCATTTTGTTTGTTTTCTCTTGCACACGTATCACGATAACTTGTTTTTCTGGCTGCACCTCAACGTTTGTGGCATGTGTTTTCGAAGTACTTAATAGGTCTACGTTTGAATTTTTCTGCACTTTCCCAGCGCTCCGTAGACCCGAGATGGGCCTGCAGTGTATATAAATGAACAAATAAATACATAAAATAGGTTTGGTTTGGTTTGGTTTATGGGCGTTTAACATCCCAAAGCGGCTCAGGCTATGAGAGACGCCGTAGTGAAGGGCTCCGGGAATTTCGACCACCTTGGGTTCCTTAACGTGCATTGACATCGCACAGTACACGGGCCTCTAGAATTTCGCCTCTATTGAAATTTGACCGCCGCGGCCGGTATCGAACCCGCGTCTCTCGGGCCAGCAGCCGAGCGCCATAACCACTCGGCCACCGCAGCGGCTCATAAAATAGGCAACTGAGGCTATTTCTTTACATATTCCCGAGTTGAGTAATGCTTATTGTAATCCTTCGATAACAAACAGAATCTTCGTCCCATCATGATTGCGGTCATCTTTGCTTCATTTCGCCAACCAGCTAGCGCTAACTACACGTCGTACCCTGAGGGTAAGCCAGTGTAATTAGTTTCATTGGAATCAAATAAATAATCCCCGAAACATCCAGAGAGCATGTACCCAATATAGAAACTGCGATAATTATTCTAATATTTATGAAAAGAACAAGAAACTATTAAAAAATCCCCACTTTCCACTAAAAGGCTTAGTACTCAAATTATGAGGAAACCAACCTCGACCCGCTGGTGTTCGCCATCTAGCGGTGTTCATTATTGTGAAGATAGCCGAGTTCTGCTCTTGGTCGCTTGATTGCGCAAATGGTTGTTTGGAAACTTTTGCCCTCAAGTGCAATATCTCATCATAAAGTGAGATAGCAATCCAGATGTAACTGCAACGAGTCCTGACAAAAATTTTGAGCGAAGTCTGGTGTACATCCTCTCGCCGAAGCATAGCGAAATCTCGCGCCCCTGTCTAAACCCATTAAATGACATGGACTGTCATAAAAGTAGACATGGCCGGATGCTCCAAATAGAGGCACTTGTTATAGCCTCAGCGTCCTGATGGCAGGCAATGAACCCTTTACGAGTGTAGTTGTAACGAGAGCGTAGATTCGCCGAAACCCGCACGTGGGGACCCACTGTTCGCTTGGGGTCATTAGTTCAAAGCAGTGTTGTTACTCTGCTGTATTCACTTGTACTCCAGAGCAAACACCATCAAATTAGCGAGGAAAACATAGCGTGGGGTACTCTAATGGGATCGTGTGAGGCACAATACTAGCCCATGTCATGGAACAGAGCTAACTAAAGATGTTCTCATTATCTCATAACGACCATAATGCACTTAGCCAGTATGTCTGTTTATTCTTACTTTCGCGGTCATTGATTTATAGAGACTGAGCATACGGAGTGTTTCCCGGCTAATGCTACCCAAGGTTTAAAACGAACCTGGTACAGGGTGTAGCAACGAAGCTGAAACAGCACTGCTGGCGGTCACTTCTTTCAAAGAGATGTGTGCTTTGCTTTGCATGTTTCGAAGTGTTATCTAAGACGCACTACAGCATTTAAAGCTACCAAGAGTAGGGTGAAAATTACATTAATATTTAATGGGTGACAATTTTAGCCACAGGACTTGACAAGCCTTATAGCTAGCCATGTGTTCCCGCGCTCTCTCTGTATAGGCCAGATGAGTTTCTTTCCCCTCGAGGCGGCTACTAAAATTAATTACATTTAATGAATTTTAAACCACCGCAAATCTACCAATTGTTTCAATCAGAAGCCTGCCACAGACCAAACATTCCCCAATGACCGAATTTTTTAAAAAGATGGGCTAATAATGGCGCGAAATATCGAAGGACAACATGGCGGCCACTTTCTCGCGCTCATAACGATTGTGGTTGCGAGAATTTAGGTGTACCGTGTCACCAACACATGAGCGTAGACAAGTGCGGTAAAATACGCGTTTCTGCGGCGAACACTGGGGATTTCCCGCGGTTTGGTGAAAGGGAAGAAAATAGCGTTGCAGTAAGGATAGCGAAACAAAAATTACTCCCTCGGTTCTTCTTTGGCCCTCTGCAACTTCTAATTAAAAGCTTTTGCTCATCTGCACTGGTTTCAAAGTTAATAAACTTCAATCTCCTATTCATTTTTCTTCCCAAGAAGTAAGAACGATCCCGCTAGCTCTGGACGATCCTGGCGCCAGTGTCCTCGGTTTAATTTCATTTCCGCAACCACTACATGCTTCCTTTCTACCGGCTGTTCAAGTTGACAGCGACACACTGTAAGGTTAGTTAATAAAGTTCTTCTCTTTCCCTCTCTGTATCTCGCACTTTCTATCTTTGTGATTGGTTATTTTGCAGCATTACTTTTCTCCTAAAGCGCTGTCCGCGTCAATATTGGCGTTTTCGGAAAACGCGTACGCTTCACCTAAGGTGAGGTTCAGCATGCTTACGGCAATTCTTACTTTATTATAAAAAACGTCTCACTAATACGTTTCACTTGGTTTCAGCGCTGCGCCAAATATTGAGGAGCTTTGTTTCCTCCAAAATAAGCCAAATCCAGAAACCGAAATTAAGTCAAATTTTTCAGTGATGAAACGCTCATCCATTGATCTTACTTTTTGAAAAGCTTTGAGAACAAAAGGTGCTCAGTGACGCCTAGAAACCCTGCGCGCAAACCTTATGTCAAATCAAAAATGAGCCAGATTCTGCTGAAAAATGAGCCAAATACATTTGAGAGACCTTTCTTTGTCAGCTTGAGCGTCATAGCTTGGGCCTCTTTGAGTAAGGCTGCGTTTATTTCTTCTCGAGCGCTACTTTACGATCAACTGCTTAGGAAACGAAGAGATAGGCGGAAGATCTAAACCTATATGGCGACGGTAACGAAGAGGTCATTAGCCCCTTCGCCGAGGAAGCAAGGATGTGCCCCTGCTGCACTGGATTTATTAGTTGGGCTAGTTTGTATTGGTTTCCTAAATTCATTATTACTAGCGCAATGGCAAACGCGAGCAAGAAACGACCAGACTAAAGGTTGTTGTGTCGTTTTGTGCCCTGTGTTTAAGGTGTTTGGCTGGGCTAGTTGGTTCTGCATCTTAACTTGTGAAACAAGGGCTACACAGACACACACAAATAGAATACAGGACGACAAGTACAGACTGCTAGCATTTCGCTACTATTCATGAATTTAGGATAATACGGTGAAATAGATTAACCTATAGATTAAATACATCCTAGCTAGTTTAATCTGCCGCTGCCGAAGTGGGAACACAAAAAGAGAAGGCTATCACGCCATCACTTCTGACAGAAGCCTACTATTGGCATTGACTTGCTTGCGTTGGTGAAGCATCACTCTGCCCTTGATTGGACGCAATGAATGTTCTTGAACTGATTATGCTTCTGCTCTGTTAAGACCATAATAATTTTGGATGTCATTTTCAAAAGCACAGCGTGAAATATTATTGCACTTATTAAGTTTTCGCCATTTGACTGGGTCAGGTTTTTTACGTCGAAGAGAGCCCAAATCCAAACCTTATACGCTGATAATGACCAAATTATTTTCATAATTGTTCGCTACATGGCGGTGTAGAATTGCTCTAACTTACATGTAAAACATATAACAGCTTTGAGAACACTGCGGTTAATGCGGTTAAGAAACTTTCCCTTTTTTCTCAGTTCCTGTATAGATGAGTTTGGCAGATTTCAAAAAAAAATTACTCATATATACAAATCAATGCGTAAGCGGACGCGGGAACCACGTGTAACCAACTAGCCCAGCAATTCGTCATGTGCACGAATGCGTCTTTAGGAGAGTTTGGTACATAAAGCACTCGTTTATTGACACTCCGATGCACCGTTACTCTGTTGTTTTTTTTTAAGTTAACTGTTTTCGTAATTTTATTGGATGAAAGTGGACGCCAGAGTATTTATTTTTATTTCAGTCCACCGTGTATTCTCAAGCAAGGGAACAAACACGGCTTAAAGGCTCTAGCAAACTGCCTGCACTGTATCCGCTTCATTAAATAAGCATGTTGTGAAGAACGTAGCAGTTTCTTGCTTCTACATGTTCCGCTTGCTTTAGTTTCGGGAGGACAAAAACAATAGCGCCTGGGCAAAGCGCTTATAATGGGGACGACTAATCTGGTGTGTAGTGGCGAAGGTTCCTTCCTAATGTTACTGGGTAGACCAGAACCAACGGGAACTTTGGAAAACACCGCGCGATTCTTACATCCAATGTGTTGCTTTCCAACGCAGCAAAACCATTCATCTATTTATCCAAGACTATTGTGAGGGATACAGAGAGTTGTACGTATCTAACGCGCTGCCGGCCTGAACGCCTGAGCGCTTCACGCAGCAATCCTTTTCCGTTTTAACAGCGAAATTCTTCTCAAAGCAAGATGTCCCATCCTTCATGAATAAAGCGCTTCGGAATAGAAAAGTTTCCTTCAAAATCACCAAACCAAATAAATGAATAACGTCTCGCATAGGAGGAGGTTCAACTTTTTGCTTGAAGGCTGTGTAGTTCCAAACATAGAACGAGGAAACTAACAACCTCTCTTCGTAAAGGCAAAGCCGAGCAGTTATGTGCAAACCGCAAAAACGATGCGATCAATTACGCATTATCAGCAGCAACTCGGCGCGCTAAAGATTTACAAGTATAGATGTAATCAGGTTATGATTTTATCGATTTGTTCAGCGCAGTATTTCCTCGCAGGCTACCCCGTTCCACTCATCCAACGCTTCCCTGCTCTTGTGGCAATGCGAATCCTGTGCTTCAGAGGATTTAGAAAAGCAGGTTGCTATCTAGCCTATTCTCGGGAGTATTGCATCCTCCAGGCGAACTATGCATTTGTTAAACGTATAGGCATGCAGCTAGAGATGAAAAAAGCTCGCAAATAATGCGACGAAAGCAGAAATGAGAAGTGGGCAAGTGCACGTATGCTTGCCGCTTTCAAGGAGCCTTAAAACAGATCGATTTCGCACTTCAAGCGGACGCTGTCATAATTGTTATCATGGCACTGAATATGGCATCTTGTTCTATCCTTTCAAATTGTTCTGATGTATATCACAATACATGTTCTATGTTGTTTTCTAAAAAACCAAACTATAATGTAATCGAATCCAGTATTTAATGTTTGTGGACACGTGTTCACTTATTTTATGAGCCCCTTTATGAACTCTTGTAAATAGTGTTTTCAGCGAAGCTGGCCACATGACGTCCTCCTCCCAACCTGTGATAATAACAAGTATTATGATGATAGATTTTTATGGCGCAAGGGCATCTACGGCCAAAGAGCGACATACCACAATGTATTTTCTATTTCTCAAGGCGGGGTCAGAGACCCATTTCCCAAGCATTTCACCCTAAAGAAGCCGAGCACCATACCAGGGGAAAGCTTGTACCTATTATATCACCGGTGGTGTGCCCGGCGGCACTGGGCATCGAACCCCGCACCTCCCGCATGCGAGGCGGATGCTCAACCACTTGGCCACCGCTGAGGTATTTAATAACAAGGAAGGATGTCAACTGTATTTTGCCAAGCGGCTGTTTTGCGCCTTATCCCCAAGCAGTCATTTTCATTCATATTGCGAAAAAAGGGGACGTTAAACAAATGCATGGTTTCAGGAAGAAAACACATGGTGTTAATGTGTGCCCGAATTAACCGAAATTAATTTAATCTAAGCTAATGCAATTTATTTCAGTTGATTTCAATTTAATTGTTTAGCCGCCGCGGTGGCTGAGTGGTTATGGCGCTCGGCTGCTGGCCCGAAAGACGCGGGTTCGATCCCGGCCGTGGCGGTCGAATTTCGATGGAGGCGAAATTCTAGAGGCCCGTGTACTGTGCGATGTCAGTGCACGTTAAAGAACCCCAGGTGGTCGAAATTTCCGGAACCCTTCACTACGGCGTCTCTCATAGCCTGAGTCGCTTTGGGACGCTAAACCCCCATAAACCAACCAACCAATTTAATTGTCACTGGTGGAGAGAAGGAAATGCCCTCTCCTAGTGTATGGAAGAGAGAGAGAGGGTTGGAAGAGCCAGGTGGTTGGATCACATTTCGCTGATTTGCATCAGCATGGCTTGCCCTAATAAAAATGCTCTATAGACAGTCTATAGGCTAGTTATAGACTCTATCGCCTTCCTATAGATATTTCTTTTTGTCTGTTCATAGTCGATAGAGCATTCTACACACTAAATCCTACTCACAGTGTATGGCCATAAATCTATAAATTGTCTATAGACTGTCTAGGATTTGTATTGCCTGTAGACTATTCTCTATTATATTTTATAGGCAGTCTATAGAGTTTATACGCACAGCTTTGTGGACACTCTATAGACTGTGTAAAGAAATTTTTGTAAGAGAGGCTTTCACTAACGGCTGACGATATAGACAGCACAGCCAAATGCAGGGCTAAATGTGCAAACCAAGGCTATAAAGCGTTCCCTTATTCATGCCCTAAGCCTGTAACCTTAGCTCTACAATATTTTTCTTGCTTTTTGCTATCCTTTTGTCCCAAACTGCACGCACTGCCAGCCCCTGGCAATACTACGGCGTGCAGGGGTAGCAGTTTATAGTTCCTCAGGCCCTGCGCCACACGATATCATCACTGCAATGCAGGGAGAACGGCAGAACGCGCCACCCGTGGTCTAAAATTAGAGTTATAAATTAGGTTTGTGCGAAGACGATTCGACTGAAACCGCCCTAAAATGAAACAATATGAACTAGGTCAATATATTTACACGAGCGGAACAGCACAAAAAACAGGCTGAAGCACACAAGGATTAAAAATCTTGTTTTTGGACGCGTGAACGTGTGTCGTGCGAAAAAGAAAGTCGCGAACGAAAAGTACGCGCGCAACGAGCCGAAGATGCGACATCGTGTTAAGTACGTCATTTGCAAATTGTAAATTGAGAGTTTTAACGTCCTGATGAGACACACCGGCTGTTAGGGACACCGTAATGGAGGGCTCCGGGATTAATTTATGCCATGCGGTGTTCTTTACCGCAAGCTCACATCGCACAGTACAAGCGCATTTTTGCCTATCGCCTGCATCGAAATGCAGCCGACGCGTGCGGGATTCGATCCCGCTACCAGCCGAACACCAAAGGTAATGAGCCACTGCGGCCAGCAGCCAGAATCCCGTCATTCCGTGCTGCGTGAATGCGTTGGCTACGCCCGCCATTTCGCCGTCAATCAGAGTTATGGACGAATGGAAATCCGTTCACTCAGACGTTGCGAGGCACTCGGATGTCGGCGTAGAGGTTGCGGAGGTGGCGTTGTTAAAAGAAAGAGTTAAAGGGCTTTGCGCACCGCACTTCTTTATTTAAAATGTCCAAACATGGTAAGGGCCATAAAATCGTCACTCCATAGTAACCGTCCTAGCGTAGGGTGAACGGCCAAGATACTCTAAGCAAGCACTTTGTTGCGCAACGATCGGGTATCATGATCGCTGATGCTCAACAGACGCCCTCTGCGGCTTCTCAACCACATTGTTTTTTTTTTGTCGTTTTTGCTTTCTAACATTTCATTAATAAACTTCGTGTTCCGATAGTTTGCAAACTCGCTAAGCACGTAATGGGCGCGGGGTTTAAGAATCATAAGTAAGCTGTGGCGTAAAAGCCCAGTTTAGGTCAGAACGAACAAAATGGCGAAAAGATTACTTGCGGAGACATGTTGCCGTAGCTCAGTATACGCATTTATTGGTCAGCTGACAAGACTCCTAAAACGGGGGCTATTGTAGGGACGTTCCCGGTTTCATTGCAGGTCAGAGAACCCTGGGGGCGCCGTGTTACTGAACAGAACCCGACTGTCTTCGGTGACTCACATAATTGGAGTCCTGCATAGAACGCCATAAAACCGCGGTAAAGACCACAGGAACATTGCGTAACAACTTCAGAACAAACCCGGCTCGTATCCTCCGCTATTCGAGATTTATGCGAAAAGTTTACGAGATCAGCGAACCCACGTTAACCACCCGTGCAGAAAGCTGACCTTTCGCTGTTTAAGATCAGCCGACCTCACAAAACGCACGCAGCACTGGCTAGTTGCGCGCGGTCGTTGCTTCATCCGCATTAGCGTATAATTCACCTCACCCGCACGCTTCTCCTTGCCTTTCCCACTCTTGCGACTAAGCCATGGTATGTCAAAGACGAGGAAATCCAGGCGCCGAGCTGTTTTGCGGCTTCGTAGCTTTAATTCGTAAACTCGTAATAGGCCGCAAACTGGTCGACCCTTTCTGCGCTCCGGCTGGTGACCTATACTAGAGGCGAGATGCACACATTTGCAGACCAGAGAAGAAAAGAACCAAGCTAGCATGTTTTTTCGCACACTTATTTCACCAGCGCACTGGAGGCAACCATTTTATTCGTAGCGATTCATTTTTTTTTTAATACCATGGGGAATTTTGTTTAAATTCGCTGGAAGAAGGTCATGCACGGGAAGGGACATATCGTGCATAGCTGTCTAGTGGTGTAAGAAACCACATAAAAAAGAAATGAAAAATACTATGGCTTCGCCTTTGCCCTTAACACCCCCGCACCTCCTAGAAACTTCGCCTTCGTAGAGAAACCCCTGACCCTGTCCTCTCTCTACCATGATCACCATGTATATCGAGGACAACATAGATCGCACTTTCATTGCAGCCTATGTGTCTTGAGGAAGCCTTCAACGCGACCGCGGAACGCTCACCACACGGCCGTATATGACTGTGCCAACCGAATATGTCTCTCTTACCAAAACACGCCTGTTTTTTTTTCCTGGGGCATTATAATCCTAAACACCTATGAGGAAACGGGAATTGGATGAATAATGTCCTAGCAGATAGTAATAGCAGTTTTCGGAATATTTATCTACGTTTACTGAGCGCTGAAGCCCATGCCCTTCTTTGTAAAAGAGCGCGCGGCTTAAAGGGACACTGAGGAGAACTCTATCATTTTTTTTTTGTTAGCAAAATCGGATAGTTCGGCATTTCATTGCTTTATTGCCGCTTGTCCTGGCGCGAAAGATGCATTTATTTCAAATAAATTTGGATTCGAAGTTGAAAAGTTTTTCCTGCCGCTCTGGTTCAAACTCGGGGAACTCTTATGACGCCACGGCAACTCTTATGACGCCACAGAACGGAGTGACGTGAAACGTGTCGTGAACGCAGACTCCGTGATTTTTGACGGCTATCGGTGCGGTGCGCTACCTTCCTTTCCCAGCCTCAGAGATTCGTGGCCACATGAAGTAAGGAAAATTCCTTCAAGGTGGCGCCTCTTGTCCTAGGAAGTCATCACGCTTGTACTTGCGAGATTGGCCTGTGGCGGCGATACCTGTATTTTGGTTCTTGCTATTTTCTACATTACAAGAGCTTTGTTTTCAGTAAGAGTGGCGTTTTTGTGATCAGGAGCTGCTATTCTATCGATACAAGCCAACTTCAATTTCTCCTCAGTGTCTCTTTAATTAAATTTCTTCGTGAATACACGATCTCGTTGGCTTCGCTGCGTGGCGCACAAGTTCGCTGCTTGTAACACTTCACCGCACAACTAGCTTGTCGTGCGGAGAATGCGTACGCAAGAGCAAAGGGTACCCTTCGCACCTGATTCGTCTGCATTTATGATGACCGCTTTCTAGTGAAAGGAAACTGTTTTGTGGCTTCGTCTCCGGCTACCTGTCCTTTTTATACGAACGAGACGCTGATACCGTCAAGAACGCCAAATTCTCTGCTACACGGTTTTACCTACGAAGTGCCTGAATATACACCTGACAGACCCAGTCGATTCTGAACTGGGTCCGTCGGCACTGTAGGCCCATGGCTATAGTTACGTTCAAAGTATGCTCATAATGCTGCTTCAGTTACTTTTGAAGAGCTAAAACATAAGTTCGATCGCCCATCCTTGCATATATGCACCCCCACAAATGACACAGATCAGCGTCTTCATACCCGGTTTTCCGCAGCGACAAACGGAGTTCGTTTCATGCAAGCGACTGCGGCAGGCGACGCGACGCACTACGCTCGGTGCCTTAGCTTCGCAGCCAGCAAACAGTATTGCAATTTGTCACCAGCATGTGCTCGTAATTTAAGCAAGCTGTCTGTGATTGTGCACCGACCTCTGATACGCAGGGATATGTAGAGTACTGGGGATCGGCGCCCGTACCCGTCATCGCACTTAGTCATCTCATCGTGCAGAATAAACACCCGTCCGTAAGTAACCCGCAACAAAAGTTATGCTACTTCTTCAATGCCCCGCCGCGGTGGCTCAGTGGTTAGCGTGCTCGGCTACTGATCCGGAGTTCCCGGGTTCGAACCCGACCGCGGCGGCTGCGTTTTTATGGAGGCGAAACGCTAATGCGCCCGTGTGCTGTGCGATGTCAGCGCACGTTAAAGATCCCCAGGTGGTCGAAATTATTCCGTAGCCCTCCACTACGGCACCTCTTTCTTCCTTTCTTCTTTCACTCCCTCCTTTATCACTTCCCTTACGGCGCGGTTCAGGTGTCCAGCGATACATGAGACAGATACTGCGCCATTTCCTTTCCCCAAAAACCAATTATTATTATTATTATTATTATTATTATTATTATTATTATTATTATTATTATTATTATTATTCAATGCCCTCAAACAGAGCAAATAGGTAGTTTGTTATTAAATTTTTTGTAGCGATAGCTACACTACGCCAGCCACTTCGCGAGGTCAGAGTGGCTGCGCGCTGAGCCGTGGCACCACCGCTCCGCCAGCTGTGCACATGCGCGGAGTGACGTCATAGCCCGCAGCTGGTGTGCGCGCCTCGCCGCTGCGACGACGGCGGAGCAGGCGCCGCCCGCCTCGTCAGTTGTGCGCATGCGCGGAGTGGCGTAGAGCACGCAGCTCGTATGCGCGCCGCGCGCCTACATTATGCTAGCATTTCGAGTCTTCAGCGTGGCGGCGCCGTGACCACCGTGGCAGCTGCCGGCGGCGCGGCGCGGCACGCCGGCGAAACCGAGTGGGGGAGGAATGGAGAGAGGGAGAGGGGGAAATAGTAAACCCACGTCCAGGGACGAAGATGAAGAAGGAACGCCCAGCGAAACGCAGCGGCGAAAGGATGACATTGCAATTCGACTGAGCGAGTTCCACTCGGCCAGCTGTAGCTATCGCGTAACTCCAGGTTTAACCAGATCTAAACCACAGCCATTTTCTATTCTACCTCACACACGTACGTGGCAAAATGCACGTCTAATCTATTAGAGGCTGGCACAGCGGCGACGATCTATCATCATCATCATCATCATCATCAGCCTTACTACACCCACTGCTGGGCAAAGGCTTCTCCCATGCCTCTCCAATTAACCCTATCCTTTGCGAGCTGCATCCACCCTTTGCCTGCAAACTTCTTAATCTCATCCACCCACCTAACCTTCTGCCGCCCCCTGCTACGCTTACTTTCTCTTGGAATCCACTCCGTTACCCACTCCGTTAACCCACGCATATCTCGCACTGCAAAGCACCCACCCGTAATACGTAAGAAATATTATACTAGCTCTTCTTTATTGGCCAATAGAGTGTTAATCTTTCACATTCTAAATTCTGCTTCGCAGTGGCAAAAGCAATAGCGTGTGGAATTTATTTGACGTCTACGGTGGCACAACTGCGACCAGGCCGACGCTCCTGCCGCGGCGAGGACGTGCTCCACGACAATACACGGAGGAGGAGCCGCAAAGCCTATGTACGAGCCGCTTCCGGACAAACACCGGCGTTTTGGGGAGGAATGCGAGGAAAGCACCCTTTTCGCAGGTTTAGAAAGACGTCAAAGTTCGCGCACACCGAGTTTAAACCCCCGCGGGTTGGAGCTTATCACAAGCTAATTACGAGCAGAACGAGATGACAGATGACGAGACTGTTTAGTAAGCCGGAATGCTAAGGCACCGAGCGAATACAGATCTCTGCTCGCGTACGTCGCGAGCTGCTGCCGCCCGCTTACATGTGCGAGTTACTGCGGTGCTCGCCACGCACAACTCGGAGTACATGCGAAGACGCCAATATTTGCGATTTCTGGGAGCACTGAGAGGGTTTCACTACGCCTGGACATATTCGTTATATGCAGTGTTTTTAGTCGCGGTGATCGAGGGGATAACGTAACTTCGTCGTCAGCGCATCGATTGAGCGACAGCCGGAGTTAAAAGAATGGCCGAAATGCTTCAAATGCAGCTCCTCAAAAGTCGCGAATGTGCCGTTCAACTTCCAGACGCTTCTCAGAGACGAGCGAACTGCTTGTGCGCATGAACATGTCTTCGCGGTCGTTCGGTTGCAGCGTGCGAACTGCAAAATATTACTCCTGGCTATTTCCGTGCTAGTATATCACGCACATATGGGATTTTCTGCTAAGTGCCGAAGTACGCTCCACGAACGTTGAGTTTTTTTCTTACGGCGAGCCGTTTACTCCAGTCGAGGTTGAGAGCGTGTCCACCCCTCCTAGACCTTCTCGGCTGAGAGGGGACCCTTCGGCCATGGTTCGGCTGAAGCAAACCTCGAACACGCGGTGATTTAAACTCCATGTACGCGAACTTTAGTGAGGACACAAAGCTGCGGGCTCGGTGCTTGCCTAATCACCTAGTCTTCCATAAACAGCGTTAATTAGGTCCGGAACCGGATCGTTCACGCTTCCGGCTTTCCGGTTGCACTGTGGTGTATCGCAGTGGAGCACGTCTTAACCTCACCGGCCTGATTGTCGCCACTGTACCAGAATATGGACCTTTTCAAAAAGAGGTCCATGGACGACGCAATATTGGTCCCTGGTCTGTGCTTGTACTACAGGAAAGAGTTAAGGATTAAGCTTCCCCACGTTCTCCGACAGCTTAGAAAACCGCTTTTTGTCGAGGGTTGTGAAAAGGTCTATAGGCCTCAAATAGCTAGATTCGACATGCCTTTTGTCACGGGTGTGAGGCAGAATAAATAAAAATTGCAATAATAAACTTCCTATTTGTTCTGATTGCGGACATTGAAGAGGTAGCATAACATTTCTTACGGATCACGTACGTATGGACGGGTGTTTATTCTGCACGGTGAGATGCGCGTGTTGTGAGGGGTACCGGCGCTGGATCCGCAGAACATATCCCTGCGCTTCAGAGGTCGGTGCACAAACGCAGACAGCACAAATGCTTGTGACCGCTTGCTTAATTTACGAGCACATCAAGGTGACAGACTGCAAGACTGTTTATTGAGTGCATGCTAGCGAAGGGCACCCAAAGTACATCACATCGCCTCTCGCAATCGCTTGCTTGCTAGAAAGAGCGTTGGCCGCTACAGTCAACCAGGCGTGAAGACGTCGATCTCTGTCATTTGTGAGAGTGCAGAGTGTAGAAATGGGTGATCGAAGTTATTTTTACAGTTTCTAGAAAGCAACAGCAAGCAGCATGATGGGTGTATGTATACCTTGGGCGTGACTGTAGCCATGGGCCTACAGCGACATCCGCCGCAACATTAATAAGAATTGACTGCGTCCGACCGACGTACCTTTAGCCACAGCCTTTTAACTAGGCCACCACGCTACGGGAACCAAAGCTAAACTGTACTCGGCACCTGAGAAGAAAGGCACGCTTGCAGCGGGTACTGAGCCGCTAAAAGATTGGAGAACGGAGTAGTTTTCCGCAAGGCTTGGCGTGCCAGTGTCAAACCACACGCCGAAGCTCACAAATGGCTGTAGAGAAATTAACACTCCTTACAGGCCCCGTTTCGGGCGTGAAATTTTTTCCCATCATTAACGCGGTACTCAAGAGAGCAAGTTATCAAGTTACTTTAAATTTTCCGCATCTAACGGGTACTGAAGCGTTGAGCGCCGTTAAAAATAACATACTGAGCGTGAAATTGCCGGTGTGGTTCATTCGAGTTTCGTTATGTCCATTAGTAGGAAAATTTTACTTGTTAAAAACGAGATATCGCATACATGCTCTCCCATGGGAGCTTTTAAGGGGATTGGCTATTCATTCGTTATATTTATGATTTTGTTATAAGCCATCTTGTTTTACTGTACTATCATGGTCCGAAACAAAGCATATAGCTGGCGAAAGACAGAGCTCCAAATAAGGCGTCTTTTCTCCGCTTGTTTCTTGTGAGCAGCTTGTTGCCCACTTCGTTCTCCCCGTAGCGGACTTAAGGACGCAAAATGTGCCGATGAATTACGGACTACATCACAATGTCAATGACTTCAGTCCGAGAGACATATCAGCTTTCTCATTGAGAACTATTGGCGTAAAAAGAACAGATTTCCTGGCTAGACGACCATCAGCATAACTATAAGAAGAGCTCGATTTTTCGAATTTATTCAAACAAAACAATGCGGGTGAAATCAGTTCGCAACGTCTTTAAAAGCTCGAGCAGCCGGCGGCCCTTCCGAAATTCGCGCTTCGATCAAGGCAGGGCAAATGCTCCTCTGAATGCCTCCGTATTTAAAGCAACCGCACGCTCGCTGTTGGCTCCTTCGCGTGAAGAGCGCCGAAGGCATGAACTCTGTCGCAAAGAGAGCACGATTACTGAAGTGCTCGGACTGCTACGACTTCTTGCGCAGCGTTTTACCTCAACCATGCATTTCCTGCAATTTATTTGTACAGATAATGAAAGTTAGTATAGCCCCTCCCTGCAGTCTTTTTCTCTTTAATCCTCCAGTGCCACTCCCATGCCTTGAAAATCTTATTAAAGAAGATAAGCGTGCCAGCACCGTCATTGAAAAACAGCACTTTCGAAGTTCCCGCACAGAAGACGCTGACAGAGCCCTCTGGAAGCCAACGCGCCGGGCTCTTTGCGGTGAGTACGACGCTATACAGATGGCGCCACCAATCTGCAGCGAAGGCTAGCGTGGCTTTCAGCCGAGCGCGGCATTTCCAAACGGGGCTGCGAAGCAAAGGCGCTTTGAATGAAATATTAAACAGAATATGTGCTTAAAACAAGGAGTGCTGCGTGCCTACCTCTTAATAATAAATAAAAATATTTTGCCGGAAAAACTCTTGTCTATCCTTCACAATAAAGCAGCGCAGGGAAATTTGCGCTGCTAGCTAACGCACTTCGAGAAGAGTTGCACTGTGCGAAACATGTCAAAAGGCTCTGTTAAATCTTCTGACTGCTAAATTATGCTAGAAATTATAAAACCGTATTTTCTACAGGGCTGGGTATTAATTTGCGGTATGAAAGGAGATATCGTATTACTCCACTGCAGCAACAGCCACAGTTTCAAAACTAAAGCTCTATTTAGGCATCTTTATTTTAAGGCTGTGGCTAAAGGTTCGTCGGGCCGATCGAGACCAGTGTTTTTCAATGGTGTGGCTTAAGGTACGTCGGACGGACCTGGACCGTTCTTTTCCCAAGTACGTCGGGCGGATCTGACCGGTATGTTTCAAAGTACGTCCATTTTATTCTCGCTCGGCGGTCTGCTCGGTTTGTTCTCGTTGCGCTCCTTTGGATTACCGTCTACAGGAGGATAGGCATACCTTTGGTTGAAGAATATTTACTCATTGCCAGGAATATGCCGATTGGCGCTCGGTACATGCGCATACTTCGAGAGCGCCATGCAATGAACTGCTCACATGTTGTGCTACGCGCATTACAAACTCCATGACGGATCCTAGGTCCGGATGCACCTTTTGCCTTGAGTCGTTTGCTTGCGTCATGCGAACTGCAAAATTACTCCTGGTTATTCGCAGGCCAACGTATACTCGTGGCTTCGCGAACTTGTGGCTTGTGCATCCGTGCTCCAAGTCGTGTGGCGATGCCTTAAGGGGGCCGTTCAACTCGCGCTAAACTCGAACCAGCTGGAGCCTAAATTTCATGTGCGCGAACTTTGAGCAGCACACTTTCCTCGTCTTCCCCGCGAAAAAGCCGATGTTTGACCGGAAGTGACTTGTACGTGCTTCTGGCTTTCCGGTTGCTCCTTCCCAGTGTCTCGGTGTAATGTGGCGGAGTACTCCTCAACTCGGCAGGCGTGTTGTTGTTGTCATCGCCGTTAGTAATCGTATAGTCCTTAATAAATTCGACATACTATTTCTTTTGCCATGGCTGCGATTCGGCTAAAAATTTTAAAATATTTTGCCGGTAAAAGAGCTTGGATGATATTTGTTGCATATTACGGAAGAGTGGTCTGCAGGGTGAGAACTTTGTTCCAAGTATGCGGGCGCTGGACTCCTAGCAAGCGTACCGCTACACTTCATAGATCTGTACATAATTGCTGCCGGCACAAATGCTGGCGACTTCTTGTCTAAATTACGAGCACCGTACCGTCCACCGTACCTTTAATCAGAATGAACTGGGTCCGTCGGACGCATCTTTAGACACTTCGTATTACTATTAACTTTCAGGTATCGTACCTTAGCCCTCATGGAGAGACAAAAAGAACGGATATGCGCTTAATATCACATCTAGTATGTCACATGATGTCACGTCATGTTCAGTTGAAGAAAAAGAAGCAAAAATACGGTTCACTATCGGCTAGAACAGTGGGGCAAGCTCAGATAAAAGCGAAAGGCGGGCTAGTTGCTGGTTCGTATTCGTATGCATACTGTTACCGCGCTACCGACAAGGGTCGAAGAAAGAGACAAGACGGAGCGCTCAATTTCGACTGAGTTTTATTTGAGAGACACATCACATTTATGCATTCGTCGTAATCACACTTGGCAACTAACCAACAACCATCACAAAACACTGTTATGCTAGTTGGCGTGTGTGGCACATATTTCCATCTATATATGAGAACTCTTTTTTTAGTTAGCAAAATTGATCTTTTGCTGACGCACAAGAGAGATTCTTTGTTTATACAGAATGCTCCGAAAGTTCGCGTCCCAAATCGGCCAAGAAATTTGGCTGTGAGATGGCATGCGCGATTGCTTCGATGGGTGCTGGTTCAATGTCGTTATCGTAAACAGTGAAACTATTATCAAGAAAATTAATGGTAAAGTTAACTCTCATCCTCGGAAGCAGCCGTTAGAAACCGATTCGCAGAGCGCTTGTACAAAGCTGCAGTCAAAATGATTAAGAGAGTAGGAAATTTCCAGACCTTTTTTGACAAGATAATCATTAATAACGCTTGATTTTTTTTACTCTAAGTAACAAATACTTTTATACAACTAGCTCCGATAGATTATCAGCGAACTGCTTTGAGTCATGATCTTGGAACGATTTCCACGCTTTGCGATTGCGCAATCGCAGAAATGGTAAATCAAAGGTTTGTCTGTTAATAAGCAAGCAGTAAGTTTGTTTTTTCAATACGTATTCATTTTTCCTCTTAGTGGGCTTAAGCCTTGAGGCAGAAATTGGTGCAGAGCTTAGTTTATTCCTGAGTCGTTTAAATTCTTTTAGCTTTCTAACACCATGTGTCCGAATAAACGGCTCGACAAGCATCTACTTAGGTTTTATGCGCATAAAAAAGTCGCTTATAGCCCGATCTCCTGTTCCATTTTTTTTTTTACTTAATAATGACACGTGTAAAGGAAGCAACCTTTCAAAACACGCCTATCTATACTGTTAGCCAAGCATGCGCAAATACAGCTGCTGAATAAAGCACGTTCAGCGCCCATTCCAAGGAAACTGTTCAGAGACGCGGATTTAAAAAAAAAAATCATTTTCGGCCGCATAAAGAGGCATTTCGCTGCTACAATCTGTATTTTTTCTTTCTTCAATGCTTCCCTGTAGAGGAGGCTGCGCGGGCTAGTTTTTTCTTCCATCTTTTACTTTCCGAAGGTATTCTGCCAAGTCACCCATGCTGAAGTTCTATTGACGTTCGTGAAGTGGGGTGAAGTACTTGCGTTACGTCTGGCAGTAATGAACTACACCTGAAAGCAGCAGGGAAGAATCAAGGCGTTATTTTTTGTTTTATTTTGAGTACCTCGCAAACCCCATATGCATGGACACTAAATATGGGCTCGGTACAAAGGAAAGACGAGCGTCCCGACCGCGTTGAAGGCTACAGAAGGCACTGCGAATGCCGTCGCATTCAGGCGCTTTTGCCCGAAAGTGGAGTGGAAACAACTTCGGCCGAGTGACACACATCTTTAAACGAGAGAGCTTCGTCTATAGTGACTTATCAAGAAGTATCTGAGAAGTACTCATAGGAAGAAATACAGTTCACATTCGAGGCAGTGACGACTTGCAAGCGAGTTTCACTGGGAGCCCTGTTGCATGCTGCGACGTTTCGGCTTCCGCACATGAGGCACAACTGGATCGAATAACAAGTGGCCCTGAATATACGTCATTACGCGACCAGTACAGACCAAAGAACATTTATCAGAGATCTAGTAACATTTCATCGCGCATAACTGTCCAACTCTTCTTTCCTCTCATTATTTTGCCAGACGCCCTGGCTGAACGGTCTGCTTTTTGATCCGTAACTTTTCTCATGTTGCATCTCCATTGCTTCAATGCATGATAATTTGCGACCAATGTGTATATACCTGAAGCAATTTATTTCTGCTCCTCATTTTCGTAAAAATATGAAGTTTGGCGAATTAGCAAATAGCAGTTTCGAAGTAAACCGCTGTGAGAATACTGTGACGTACCAAGCATACTGGGGGGCATCGACGTCGAACAAGGAGAATCATGACGATGCGCGTGGGAGGCCACAGCCGCGCTACACGTGGTTGCCTTTGTAAATGCATTCGGGAGATCATAGAGACCATTTATTTTTTTTAATTCGAGCACTTGCCATAAGGCATAATTTGGTCTCGCTGTTTACTACAGAATGTTGTGTAGGACATTTTCATGCAGGAACCTGAGCAGGCTCCTGCTCTCATTATTGTCAGCCGGCCACTTGCAAAATTCTTCGTCCCTTGTCGCCATTAGTCCACTTCCTGTAAAATCCGTGTCCTTGAAGCCTTGTCCCTGCGTAAGTGCACAGTTGGTGGAGCACATGTCTGCGACCGGCGTCGATTGCTTCAGGCGTATGCTGGGTCCTGCGCCTTCCTGAGAGCCCCATCGGCACGTGACCGACAGGTTAAGGGCCGCCACAGCCCTCATCCTTCTAAATGACGCCTCCTACAATCTCGTTAAGTTGTGTGGGAGGGGGAAAGTGCACGGGGGGATGAGAACGCGTGTACTTAAAGAGGGTGTTATGCCTCGACAGAGCTGAGCGGGGATCAAAAGGGAGGCTGCAGGGTGGAGGATGCGTTAGTGTTCCAGACTTGGGGTGTCAGGGCGTCTGCTTTACTCTTACCAACGTTCTCAGCATCTTCTTGCGCCCAGTGTATCTGGATGCGTTACTTCATTTGTTTATTGGAGCATGTATTTCCGGAGTTACACTGAGTGCTTTTGTACTTCTTTTGAGTTGTTCTATGGCCGCTATGGAGTCTGTGTAAGTAGGACCCAGTCGAAAAATGAAAGAGCAGTGTCAAAAATACGACAAAATGTTTGGTCGTTTTGCCATGACGCAGACTTTTATCTTGTTTTGCAGCGTTTTTTCTGTAGAAATTTTCTGTTGTCTGTAGTTCTGTAGCACATTTCTGTTGGAACTACACAAAATTCTGTTGTTATCCCAAGGTCGTGGGCAAAAACATTACAGAAAATTTGTTGTGACGACAAGAAATTCTCTTGCGTGTTTCAGTGTTCTAACACTAGATAGATCAGTAGCGAAAAAGCCTTTATGTGTACTGGTGAAGCTCGGAGTAACAGGAGTATAGTCACCGGTGGGGCTGGTGCGAAGCAGGTTGCTCTTCCCCAGCAACCTCTGGCGACCAACCTTACAAAAATGGTCTGTAGACAGTCTATAGACTTCTTATAGAGTCGATTGCCTCCCTGTAGATATTTATTTTTGTCTATTCATAGTCTATAGACTGTCTATAAACAAAAGTCTACTAAAAGTGTATGGCCAAAAATCTATAGATTGTTTATAGACTGTCTATAGCATTTGTATAGCCTATAGACTGTTCTTTAGGATTTGTCTATAGAGAGTCACAGACGTTATGGACAGAAGTCTATGGACAGTTCATAGAATGTCTAAAGAAATTTTTGTTAGGGCAGTCATCAACTGCTAACCACTACGGTAGGCAGTTTGATCCCAATCCGGTGGGCAGGTTGCCATCTACCACGGTGGGCAGGTTTTGATGACGTTACAAAGTTGGCACCGCGTCACGGCCCTATTAAACTAAGGCAGAGTAAAAGGAAAACAAAGGTAAGCAAAGATGCACGAAGCACAACAAAGATCAAAAAAGCTAGTCAGCGATCAACAAAACTAAACAAGGCCAAACGTGCTAGTGCACTTATACGTTGAATTTAGCTTAACCACGTAAATGGGGGCCAATGTTTTTCGACTGGGGGGGGGGGGGGGGGGGGGGGGCTTCTTTTATAGACGCTGTTATTTCTGGCCGCAAATTGCATAGAGCGCCGAGACAAACGGGTCTGGGTGCTTCGATACGTGCTCACCAATGCATGTTTAGCTCTCCCTCTGTGTCGGGCTAGTAGGTGCTGTTCTACTGCCCTTTTCTACGATTGACGCGTCCGTATGTGCTATCACATTCGTAGACGTTCATCAACCAGAGTAAGAGTTGTCAGCTTCTCTTTATGACGAAGTTTACTGATTGTTTCGAAATTCGCTTTCTAAGCGTTTGTGTAATTACAGGAGCGTAAAGAATCAATGTAAATAATAACTTACGCACTTTGTGCTCTGCCGACCGAAGTAACACCAGTATACCATAGCAACAGCACTGCCTCCCTAGTCTATCCCGCAAGTTCAAGTGTGTGTCGCACTGAAAGCTAGTGTACTGCCTCAGCACTGTAGTGAACGAAAACGTGCACACACAGACGGAACAAACTGTAAACAGGAAGCAAGTAATTCGTTTACTGCGAGCTTTGAGTACACGTACTTTGCGCAAGAAGGCAGGTCTTAAAGAATATTACGGTAGTCATTGTGTTATTTTTATGTCCGGAACGAATAATTCTTTTATGTATGTACTTGACGACACATGTAAAATATGGGCCTGGCACTCAATATCGGCACTTTACGCTGCACAGTTCTGGACATGTCAGTGCAGGAGAAAAGAAGTAGATTTCGCACGTTCCTAATGAATACATGGTCATTGGGCACTAAGGAGCCTGAAGACCGCATGTCCTAAGAGACACCCCACAGGCTGGCCTGAGCTATAACGGGCGGCATGTCCCTTAGGACTCACGCCCAACTGAGCAGCTTTGTTTCCGCAAGGGGAAAGTTGGACTTTCACTCATCACATATATGCATCGTGGACGCCGCAGGAAATCGCTGTCAGTTCAAACCAAAATCAACATGTTTTCAATATGTTTTCAAGTGATAACGCACTTTCATGATTTGATGTTGCCTATAGGTGACGGAAAGAAACACTAAAGCGTGCATAATAAGTCAGTAAGAGAGCCAGCTCATTTCGTTTCATTTATTTGCCACTCAGGGCTATTCAGGCATGAGAGATCGGGCAAGTATAAAGAGAAAGGCGTGAATAAGGCGCAGCTAAGTGCGGCTAAGTACAAATATAGAAAAACGCGCATAAGGAGCACTGAAGTTAAACATTTAGTCGTAGGACATTTACGTCCTTTAGAATCGGCCACAGTAAAGACCGCGGCATTAAGGGAATTCAATTTCTCACTCATCTTGGACACAAAAGAAACTGAAAAATTACGGAGCGCACTTAAGACTGCTTACGTGCTTTGAATGCGAAATCATTGTCTTCCTTTTATGTTTTTATTTCTTTTTATTTTTCATTCCCGACGAACCTACTCATTATCGTACAGTCGTAAGGCAACACATAAAATAAGCTCACTTTTGCTCGCCAACAAGCAACGTGGTTTTGCGGTCTATAGGTTGCGTGCTCGCCTTATCAAAGTCCCGAGTTTAACCTTCGCAAGCAATTTTTTTTTATACCATGGGGATGCCATCTCGGATTTTTGCGACCACTGCTTCTGGTCAACGCTGACGCGGGGTTTCGCTTACGATGGGCCATACAGTGCTTTCACATTAATAAGTCTGGTCCGCCAGCTTTGCACTCCAACATCCAGTTACGTCGGCGTGTCGTACTGTGCAGGTAGGAGGAAAGACAGCGGTTCTGTCAGATCTTCAGAAGATTCATATTGACTGTATGTTGCAATCCGAGGCAATACGACACTGTTACTGACTGCGCAAGCACCCGTCACAATTTAGTTTTGTATTTAGCTTTCATTTCGGATACCGCAGGGAAGGAACATTTAGCTGCAAAAAAAAATGTTCGGTAGTGGTCCTTTTGCGGACAATCTTTGAGAATACGATCCCTATTTTTATCACTCATATCACATGCATCCAGTAAACATTCAGCATTTTCTCCCAAGCCGGCAGACCCTATAATAATAATAATAATAATAATAATAATAATAATAATAATAATAATAATAATAATAATAATAATAATAATAATAATAATAATAATAATAATAATAATAATTATTATTATTATTATTATTATTATTATTATTATTATTATTATTATTATTATTATTATTATTTATGATGATGATGATGATGATGATGATGATGATGATGATGATGATGATGATAGGTTTCTGGGGAAAGGAAATGGCGCAGTATCTGTCTCATATATCGTTGGGCACCTGAACCGCACCGTAAGTGAAGCGATAAAGGAGGGAGTGAAAGAAGAAAGGAAGAAAGGGGTGCCGTAGTGGAGGGCTCCGGAATAATTTCGACCACCTGGAGACATTTAACGTGCACTGACATCGCACAGCACACGAGTGCCTTAGCGTTTTTCCTCCATAAAAACGCAGCCGCCGCGGTCGGGTTTGAACCCGGGAACTCCGGATCAGTAGTCTGCAGACCCTATCCCCACAAAACTTCCTCGTCTCTTCTGCCCACCTGGCTAACTGCCACCCCCTCCTACATTTCCTTTCTCTTTGAGCCCTCTCTGTTACTGACAGGAACCATCGGTTATCCCCTCCTCGCATTTCATGCTTTGCCCTTGTTCATTACAAAGTTCCTCCCCCTGTTCGAGTTCCGCTACAGTATGCCCAGAGTCAGTTTGCTTGAGGACGCCGCTTCGGGATTGACGTCTGTCTTAGGCAACTGTCGTGCGCGCATAGAGGCGTCTGCATCGTGGTACACCTGCTTAGGCGCAGCAGACAGCCTCTGCGCATTATCCCTCAGTTCGTTCCTCTATACCGCGAGCCGACACGCCCCCGACTTACTCGCGGACCGGCTCCTTCCGCACCAGAGCCCTGCGGAGCGCGCGTCTTTGCGCAACAATGAGGGGAGGGGGGCGTTTTCGCGCATCGAGACAATGGATTCTCCTCCTTCACTGTGCCCGCTGCGCGCTGCACGAAATGCAGCCGCCTACACTACATAGCGCGTCAGCCGTGCTCATGCCTACAGTTTTACCCTTTTTTGCGGTGATTATTTTACGCTAGATATGCGGCCTACTCGTCTGCGCGTTTCCGTGGAGGCAAGTGAATGGAGACGGCCTGCTCTCATGGCTGAGCCCAGTCAAGAGAGATTCGACAGGCCGTCCTTTCTCCAGCGCTTGTACCCCTCCTTCGAGACAGCCACCATTCAGACACTGTATCGCTTGAGCGAATCGCTAGAACTTTGTTCCAGCCTCGTTTCTTGGTGCGAATGTTTCGAGGGTGGGCGTCCAGGGTCTGCGGTTTAGCTCCATACTTTCAACCTACTGCCCTTTGTGGCCGTGCAAAGCCATACATCATTTCTCGTCCCTGTCATCCGGCCTAGCTGTAATCGAGTATCAATTGGTGTCTTTTTGACTAACGCGTCAGCGCACGATCTCCCGTGGGCTGTGCGATGTCAGTGCACGTTAAAGAGCCCCGGGTGATGGATATTATTCCGGAGCCCTCTTTCCATCTTTCTTTTTCATTCCCACATTTAAATGTTTTATTTACAAATACTGCTGGTTCTTCTCTTATAGACATGGCAATGGCGGGGTTACGGGGCGTTTGAGTACAACAGTGTCAAGTAATATGGTCTGGCAGTTCTTTTTTGAATTGATTAGTCGCCAACGAACGCAGAGAACCATCTACGGTATTCCATAATTGAAGAGGCTGTGGAACAAAAAGAAAACTTAAAATAATTCAGGGATAGAACGGAAGGAACTACGTTGAATGGGTCAGTCCTCCGTGTAACTCGCGTGGTAGGAGTGATCAGCGAAATGTGTGTGTTGTGTTGGGTTTAGTGGCGCATCTGAGGCTATCACGCGCCAAACACAAGGTATGAGTGATCAGTGAAATAGGCGCAAGAATGTTAGTCGCCCCATGTACAACTTTATGCAGCATGATTGGACGGTCACACGTGCGTCAATACTACAATGCCATCAATGTAAAGGCACATTGCATGAAAAGACGGTAAGAACCTCCAGTCGTAACAACTGTGAATAAATCTGACAGCCTTTCTTCGAACGGATTCTATTTGTTTTGTTTTTGTTTTATGGAGTTTAATTTCCCAAAAGTGACTCAGGCTATGGGAGACGTCGCAGTGTAGTGCTCCGGATAATTTTGACCACCTGGGGTTCTTTAACATGCACTGACATCGCTCAGCACGCGCGCCTGTAGCATTTCACCTCCATCGAAAAGCGACCACCGTGGCTGGGATCGATCCCGGGTTTTTAGGGTGAGCAGCCAAGCACCATATCCACTGAGCCACTGCGGCAGCTGTATCCTTTAAGGGGACAGGGTAGGTCCTATTCTTGCCATTCATTTTAGGCTATGTTCGCGACCCTTTTTCTCATGATCTGCTGGGGTTGGAACATTAACCTTGGTGGCATTGTAATCAGAAATGTTAGGTAGTGTTACTGAACTAGGATTAATTTTTTAAAGATTAGTTTTTGTTTTCATTTTTTTACTGGACCCACCAAATTTTAGAGCCAAAATCTGCAGTAAATAGCCTGTAAATAAAAATCACCTACAATAATATTTATGATCCTAGTTCAGTACACTGTCTGTAATGAATGCTCAATATCTGGAAAATATCTCCCTGGCGCTTGTAGTTTCTGAAAAAAAAGGGTCAAATGCAGTAAAATTTGATGTTTTGAGATAATTGGCTTTGAGCGGAAGAAAGAGGTTTAGTGCAATATAGGAGTATAGAAACAAATTCTGACCCATTTTTTTCAATAGCCACCAGCCTGGTAGTCCCCTCCATCATCAACACTTCTTTTCTGTGCTAGCTGCCTTGCTTTCCGGGCCTCCTTAGTGACCAGTCGTGTAGCCCTTTCTGCAAAGTATAGTCGCCTCCGGTCAGCTTCGCGCAACCACTCGACTGTGAACCGTCCTGGAAAAACTCCGAATGACCTCAAAATGTCGGCTCGAGCAATGCTGCCGTCATTAAAAGTTAGCACAGCATCCGTTGTCGCTATTTTCAGCGTCTTGAGACCAAGAAAGACATACTTCGGAGCGCGCTCCCATACAACGTTGCTGAACGCCTCATTCGCGTTCAGAGTTTTTCCATGGAGACATTTCTGGAGAAGCTCAGGCTTTGAAAGCTGCTGAAACACCGGCTTCACTGCCTCAAGGACGGCTTCCGGGAGGGAACCCTTGTGGATGTAAGGTTCGCCATTCATCTCGCTCTTGTTGAATCGGCACCACGTGTCAGGACCCTTTGGGCACAGGCCATGGGAAGGATGGGAATCAGTGGACGCCATATGAAAATAGGTGGCCAATACGGCCTTCCGCATGTCGCAGTCTTGGCTTCCGCAATCTTGGCTGTCCTCTCTATCCATCCACCGTGCTTTGCACCCTCAATCGCGCTTTCAAGTACGTGGCGCTGGTGTCCACCTGGAAGAAACTGTGCTTTAGCACAATATATCGTGCTTAGCATTGCTAAAACGTTAGCCATTTTTGTGATGCGGAATGCTTGTGAAATGAGTCTGGTGGAAAACCTCTTTCCTCCACCCAATGCCCCACAGTCTTTGACCCCACCTTATGGCGGCCAAAACGCGTTAGCCACGGCGCTCTTCGGCTAGCTGCCCTTGCGCAAAAAAAAAAAAAATCATCGTCATCGCAACTGAATCAGAGTTACATCGCAAAAACTTGTGGAAAACGCGAAGTTCGCCTGTTTAACTGCAGACTCTCAACCACGCACCCATGATTGCGGTCTTAAGTAACTGCGGAAAGTAACGTGGTCAGTCGTTCTTTCCCCACGACCCCAAAAAGCAGGCTCCTTCTACTCGCTTACGCGCCGCTTCCAAACGATTACATATTGAGGACGGAGCTGTGAGGCCCTAAAACGAGCAAAAAACGAGTAATTATACGCCTCGGTGGTTACGTTGAAGCGCGCAGCAAACGATGCAGCTACGCGCTCCGCGCAGCTTTAAACGCCCGCTAGCCGAGTTTCAGACCCCTCGTACACTTCTAGCGGCAAACGCAAGCGCGAGCGAAAGAAAAGCAAAATAAGACAGAAAAAAAAATAGACGCTTGTTATGCGCGTTGACCTTTCGCGTTGCACGAGCAGTTATGCTCGCGTTCCGGTATTCCGAAGTGGACGCTGAGGCTCATAGCCGTACGTAGTGCAAGACGACCGGTGCCTCGAGAGAGAGGAGGCAAAAAATTGAAAAATAAACTCAATGGGCATAAAAAAGAGGCCGCCGGCCCGTCCCGACAACCCGGTGCCGACTGAGACAGAGTAGAGGCAGAGCTCCGTCAAGTATTCGACGAGAAACCGCGACGGAAATGATTCCGCGCGCACGCCTCGTTCTTCGGACCGGCATGTCTACGGAGAGTGGGCAAGTATCCGGCACTGCCCCCGCTTACGAGGCAGAACCACTTCGCGGTGGAAAGTTGGCGGAGCAGCAGCTGCGCAGGGAAAAAAGTGTATAATTTGAAGCCCGATGACGGGACTCGGGATGGAGGTCGTGGCCGAGCGTACGGCCAGTTCCGGGCCTGATGACAGCACCGGAAAACTCGCTTAGCGTCCGCCCTCGGCAAAGAAAAAGAAATGCCCAAGGAATGTCATAAGGTGCTCTGGGACAGTTCTTGTCTGCTTGCACCGCCCTGTGTTTTCTCGGCTGCGAGCAGTTCCTTAAAGAGCGGCTTAAGTCGGCGGGCTGAGGTGTCGCTCTAGTCAGTTGATTTCAACGGCGTCGCGTGTTCTGCCAAAAGGTGAAAGATCCAAGTGATGGCGAGAATGCAGTCCTGGACGACTTGATCTCCCGTAAATCATATCATCGCAGTACATTTCAGATAGTGCAAAGCATTTCTGTTGCGTGACATAGAATTTTTTTTTCAACTTTCAACCCTCAAGATCAGTAAGAGGCTGACCTGTACCAGTATACGCCTCTCTTCTGCCACAATCCACACCCAGTATACAACGCCTAGCACACAATCAATAAGGCGCGGCACTAAATAACAAACTGTGCCCAAGGATATACATTTGTGCCAAACTAAGGCATTACAAAAGCTGAACAGAAAGGAAGCTAGCACGCAGGGATCCATGGCTGACAAAGAAAAAGCTGGTTTATGTGTTTTCATTTCTCCATTGACTGCATCGAAAGAACTCATTTCATTGCAGACTGGCACACCTTCACAATGAAGGCTACTACTTACCGCGCCTGCAATGATATTGTGCAAACATAGGGTTTACTAGGCGCGTCTTATGATAGAGAGATGTAGCGCTGAATGTCCGATGAAAGAGCAAGCGGGGCAGCAAACTCCTACCATTGCTGAGCCGTTCCTCGATAAAGCACGCAACAATGCGACACTGTGTGAGAAATGAAACCCGTCACTGTTTTCCGTAGTGCGCTTTTACATCCTGTGCCGTTAAAGCTGGCCACTACGTAGATCAACGGAAACGATGTCAGGTTTAACAAGACAGTTTTAGTGGCGCGCAGTGCATTAGTCGACTGCTGGAAGCAGCCTAGTGCTTGACTGGAGGGTTTTTGTTTTTTGTGAACTTGCTTTGCCTGATATCAATGTGAAAAAAAAAGTATTTGATTTGATTCTACGGGGATTTAACGTCGCAAAGCGACTCAGGTTATGAGAGGCGCCGTAGTGAAGGGCTCCGGAAATTTCGACCATCTGGGGTTGTTTAACTGACATCGACAGTACACGGGCCTCTAGAATTTCGCTCCATCGAAATTCGACAGCCGCGGCCGAGATCGAACTCGCATCTTTCGGGTCAGCAGCCGAGTTCCATAACCACTGAGCCACCGCAAGGCTAAAAAGAAAGGTAACTATGGGAACGCTTTTCAACTGAAATGAAATGCCGAACTATCAGATTTTGCTAGCAAAAAAAGTTTTGAATTCTCCTCAGTGGCCCTTTAATAAAGTTTTTCCTCCTCCTCCTCTTCCTCCTAGGACGTTCTGTCCGCGTCTGTGCTGAAGTAAATAGATATAGGGAAGGGCGCGGTGTCAATCTTACAGTGTGTGGACACCTGGAGTCTACTGTGAAGGAAGGGATTAGAAGAGAAAAAAATGCTTTCGCATGCCGTCGCTGACACTAAGTACGCAGCGTAGCTACAATGAAATGTTTCACTCTGTAAAAGGACATTTTCTAATAATATGTCAAGATAGTTCTAAAAATGACAGATATGGCTTACGTAATAAAAATTAATGCCTCAGGCACGCAGCCACAATATCGACAACCAGTTCACCGCGCTTGAGGGTATGGATCAATAAAATTTGCTCAAAATCATCCAGTTGCGTCTTTGTGATATAGCGAATTTCGCCATGAGCGACATGACAAATGCTCTCGCACTTCGTGGACAACCAGAGTAGTGGTTTCTGCGAAATTATTACATTCTTTGTCCTTCTCTGGCTTATAAACACTCGGTTGTCAGCAAAAGTAGCTTCTTTGCCGTTAGAGCACGATCATCAGTCGACAAAGGCCATCTCAATTTTGTCGCCAATGTTCCTTTAATGCTTCTTTGCTCTCAAGCGCCTATTTTCAGACGGAAAGCGCCACTCACGTCTACTATATTTGAGCTAGCGTATATACATTTATTTAAAATATTCCGAATATTAACGGAACTTGGCCTTAATGACGCATATGCCGTATGCGACTCTTGCAGCCATGTATTGTCTGGTATCATTGCAGAGTCCCCATGTGCGGAGTGTACGCTTGTAAATTGACTTCTTGACCACGGCGGCTGCGTTTTTATGGAGGCAAAACGCTAAGGCGCCCGTGTGCTGTGCGATGTCGGTGCACGTTAAAGATCCCCAGGTGGTCGAAATTATTCCGGAGCCCTCCACTACGGCCCCTCTTTCTTCCTTTCTTCTTTCACTCCCCCTTTATCCCTACCCTTACGGCGCGGTTCAGGTGTCCAACGATATATGAGACAGATACTGCGCCATTTCCTTTCCTGAAAATCCAATTATTATTATTATTATTATTATTATTATTATTATTATTATTATTATTATTATTATTATTATTATTATTATTATTATTATTATTATTATTATTATTATTATTATTATTATTATTATTATTATTCAGTGCATCGTGCCGGCGCCATAGGCTGTGCTCAGCATCAGGCGAGGTTCTTACTTCACCTGACACTCTTAATTTTTAACTCGGCTCCCTTCTCCTTTTACTCCACTGCAGCGTAGCGAACCGGTACCTTCCCCTTGCGGACCGTCCCGCCTTCCCTTCTCAAACTCTGTGTCCAGAACCTGCAACCCAAGTGTCTCAGTTCTGTACACCTCTCAGCGTCAATATAGCAGCTGTCATGCGTAGAAGAGGCCTTACCGTTGCTTTGTAGTCGCACATCGAACGTAGCTCATAGCAGGAACTGAAGTGATTGTGTAAAGCTGCCTAGGGGGCCATTAGCACTGCGCCACTCTATAACAGAATAAGTCCAGATACGGTGCGTGCCTTGACACCGCTCCTTAAAAAAGGCAAGGCACACATCATATGTCCTTCCGTAACGTTAAAGAGAGGAAGATTTAAAAAAAAAGAGGCATATGATCACTGTGCCTTGTTTCTAAATACGGTCTTGAGAGAAAAATCGAACCTAGTCACACGGAAAGTCGGATACGTGCTGTTGGTGTGTTTGTCTGAAGCCTTTAACCGCCAAATTAATTGGCGAAAAATACCACATGGGCTAAATTTTTGGGCGATTTTTGACAAAAATCACTGTTGTCTGGCTTCAAGCAGGCGCTGAAGGCGCAAAACGCGTTTAATGGCCTACTATCGCCCTCTAGTGTTGAAAATTGCAACCAACACAATTGCCGAACATGACTCGTCTTTGGCAGTGGGAGCAGCGCAGCATCAGGATGAACGAGTTACTCGACATCGGCGATGTTCGTACAATCTTCCATGATGAGTACAGCTCGGGGTTGGTGGTTAAACGCTGAAAGGTTAAGTGTGCGGTCACAGTAGTCGCGTTCTGTCTGTCGGAACTGTGTGTATCGTGCGACAGGACACGCATTGCACATTACAGTACTGTAAAGGTCGTACGAACCATTTGTAAGCACACCTTTGCATATATTTTTAGCAACAAATTTCTCATTGTCTCGGCCCAAGCAAAGACATCAATGCACATAACGCCATCAGTCTTGCTCGTACTCGCCTTACTATACACGAACAAAACGCCCGGCCCATAAATGTGCCTCCTTGGGGCGAGTATAGCAGAGTTTAAGTTGTGCACTGAACCCAGAATAGAACCTAATTAGTCGACAGGTCGCTGTATTAAACTAAGGCTGGAAGAAATAATAAGCGCTGTAAAAACAAAAAAAGAGTAAAAATGTGGGCGCTCTAGCTGCCAGGGTCTTTCTGCTTCCACTTTCCATTAGCGAACAAGCGACTGCGGGAAAACTTGCAACACGCTGCCCACCGCCCATAGAAACTAATTGTCACTAGGGTGCCCACTTAAACGATCCACCATCGTACTAACGGCCATGGCGAAATCGCGAAGGCGTTTTGCGGAAACGTCCGAACCCTTTGCAGGCGGCAGCTTTTCCGGTGAGCAGGAGAGCGAAGTTCGGGTCTAGGCGCACTGACAAACGAAGGTTTGTGTAACAGGGAAGGAGCAGCTTCGAAAGAGACAACGGGTACCTGTTCTCAAACGATCACTTTTCTTTGCAAGCGAGTTTTCACTTAAGCGCAGGTGGACTGCGCGTGGGGCTCACGCCCACGCGGCGTATAGCACTTTACGTTGCTATTTTTCTTGTTGTTATTTAAATAGGTGGTTGTATACAAACCGGATTGAAAACGAACTGAAAGTGAGTTCCACACAATCGACTTAACCCTGTTCCGGGGCTGCGTCCTCTTGTTACATAAAGAGTTTGCGTAGTTACGCTGTTGTGCCATGACCTTGAGATGGTAATGAAAAAAGTTGTCATTTTTCTCAGAGTTCGCATGAGCCCGCCTGTCAGAAGGGGAAGGTAGCGGTCGATGAACTCCAAAAGAAAAACTGGCTTTGTTTTGTTTGGTTTATGGGGGTTTAACGTCCAAAAGCAACACAGGCTATGAGGGACGCTGTAGTGAAGGGCTCAGAAAATTTCGACCACCTGGGGTTCCCTAACGTGCACTGACATCGCACTATACACAGGCCTCTAGAATTTCGCCTGCATCGAAATGCGAACTCCGCGGCCGGAATCTAACCCGCGTCTTTCGGCCGAGCGCTATAACCACTGAGCCACCGCAGCGGCCCGAAAACAAAATTACCGGGAGTACTTGAGGATCTTACTTGCAAATAATGCGAAAACATTAAAATAATATTCTAATTATATTCCGGTTATATTATAGTTCTATTCTAATTTTATTCTAATCCTTTGTAATTGGTGCTGTTGCCGGTACTGGTACCGACTATTACTGGTTAACATTTCGTATTTCCCCACCTTTGTTGCTACGCACAGTTTCGACCACTGGCAAGCTTTGTAAAGGCGTCACTTTTTGGTCGACGCCTGCCTGTCGTGGCGATCAGCTGTCTAATGCTTTCGCATTAATAATTGTAAAATATGGCGTTTAGCGTCCCGAAGCCACACATGGGATACGAGAGGTACCGCAGTGGAGGGCTCCGAGTCGATTTAGACCCCCCGGGGGTTCTTTAACGAGCTCAGAAATCACACGACACACAGGCGTTTTTGCATTTCGCCTCTATCGAAATATGGCCGCTTCCGTTGGAGTTGAACTGATTTCCTTGGGATCGGCAGCTGAGCGCCAAAGTCATTGATCCACTGCGGCGGTTTGGAGAAGAATACAACGAATTATCGAACAATTCACATATATTACGTCATTGCTGGAGAGCAGCGGCAGGGTTCTTAATGAAAGTTTTCCTTCGAGCAGTGTGTTTTAAATGTGCTGACGCGTTTATCATCTGTTCGGTTATCGGCTTCTAGCAAACGCTAGCGGACTCTATAGCGTTCGGTCCGAGATTTAGCTCATGCGAATTCGGTTTTTTCCGTACGGCCCAATTTTGTGTACGCGAACAAAGTGAACCTGAGTGTTCGTGTAAAGTAAGCAGACTCTTTTTTTGAGGCTTATTTCTTACTGACATTGAAGACGTTTTCTGTTGCGTGACCCGTACTTCGCCATCCTGCCTTTGTGCTGGCACCTTGTCGTGGTTAGGAAACGAGCATTCTCACCGCAATATTTTTGTAAGGCACCGTGACAAGATACAAGTGGAAGGCAGGCTGTTAGTCACCATATAGATTGCTGGGATAGATGACATCATGCGATGACACCTTAACAACTGTCTGGGCTGTTTGTTTTACGAATCATTTAACGAAATTAGAACAAATCCTCTAGTCTGCGTTCGGTTCTTCAACGGTAGGATTGCCACCAAAAGTCGTAGCGCGGGATTAAGGTTCCGCTGCCCAGTCGGAAGCCCAGTAAGAGGCATCTGCTACCAAAAATAAGTCTGCTCTTACCAAGACGTGTCTAGCCTAACGCATCTGCTGCGCTCGTTTTGCATTGCACGTGACTAATGTATACCACATGCTCTTCCATAGTGAAGGCATCCAGCGATGTTACACCTTTCGCGTAGCGTTGCGTGTTAAGTTCGTTAACTAATCTCCTGAGGCGTTCGACGCTGTATTCTTCCAACCGGCAAAACGACGAGGCGTGGAAGAAGCTGTGCAGACACCTACAGGTGGCGGCACTGTCGCTCCACTAGTGTCGATCTGGCAGCCGGCGGCGCCCGCTGTGACGTACGCGCGGCGGTTCGCTTCCAAGTTTACGGAGGGTTTTCTGCCGAAGAAAGCGCGCCTTCTGCAATGCATGAGTGATATACTTCTTAAAATGTTCCGATTTTGCACAGAAAAGCGAAGAATCGGCAAACGGTACGTAAAAGAAGCGCGAACTTTTGGAAAACACGGGGCTGGCACGCAACCACATAACCCCTGTTTTGTGATTTTCTCACGTTTTGGCTTGCGTCTTCCTTGTACCGCGCTCACGTGCCTGATATATTTACTGCATCACACTTGCATAACGGTTGTTCTTTTTTTCTTCGCCTTTTCATCAATGTGTCCACCACTGCCTGTGTCACCGAAACGATAGTTACAATGGTGTCAGACAGGCAAATTAATGTGCGACTGACAGCGGGTCCATTTCGCCTCATGCAGTGTCACTGTGGCGACAAGGTGCTGCTACCCTTAGAAGACAAGAGCCATTCGAAGCGCACTTTTTCCAGCAGCGTACCACGCATGCGCTTTCCCTCCACCATTTTTCAAATGCGAAGCCGCTGTGCCCGTCTTCCACGACAGGCGCTTCAATGGACAGAGGCACGATGAACTTGGGGACAGTACATTAGTTGTTATGCTAGCATTTTCTAAGCCCACGCAGAGGCGCACGTACGTCCATAGCTTGCCTCAAGAAAGACACGGTCTGGTTCACCAGCGTTCTCGAGTTGAGCATTAAGCGGGTTAAATGCAGCGCTGGCAGCTTACTGCCCGGCAGGTGCGTCCACAGATGGGGAGTGCACATATCTGGTCTTGCTAGATTACGCCGGCACTTCTCCAAACTGTTCCCCCAAAGCGATTCACGCCGGCAACCTGACTGTTCGTGTACAAGAACTGCAGATTGGGCTAGTTGGTGATGCATAGTGGTGGTTCAACAGTGCAAAAACACACACGGACCAAGTAGCGCTGGTTTGTGTGTCTCGTCTCCTACTTGGTCTGTGTGTGTTTTGCGCTGTTGAACCACCACTGTTCGTGTACCGTGTGAACAGTGTTTCAGCCGAGTGGAGTGAGCTCGCCGAACTTACTGCGAGACTATATGATTTTTGCAGCCAATTTTAGTGAACTTAATCGTGTGACGCTGCGCGAATGAATCTTAACGCGAGTGTCACTCGTTTAAAACGACAGTTTGGCCGTGTGGCAGTAGTACTACGGTTACCATAATTTAGGAGCTTCAGTGGTTATTTTTTTATACTTTGAAGAGCAAGCTACGACATTAGTCGCTGCGAAGACACTGTAGATCCCTGTGCGTAATTGCGGTTAGGTGTATGCAAGGAGTATTGATTTCTTTAGCGCTGTTATTATCGGCAGTGCCTGTCTTATACAAAACATGAATTTGGGGATATTTATAAAATAGTTGCCGGAAATAAGACCGTCAACATAATAATTAGTTGTTCCGAAAATAAATCGATTGTCGTCGTATTCGCCTCCCTAAGTAAACGCCGCCACGTTTGAAGGAAAAGATAGGCGCGTATGATATTCAGTGCTGTTATTTTCCGCTCCACAGACTGACGTAGTGCATATGTTGTTGGTATTCTTCTCTTAATTCTTACTTGTCAGGAGCAATGAGCTTACGCGCGAAAACTCTGGCACTTAGCTGTAGTACCAACGTTAATTGGCGACAATGGGGTACCTTTATCTAGTTTGACCAGGTAGCATTTCCTGTTACATTTAAGTGCTGGGTATGATGTGCATCCTTAGACATGCAGATAGAGGGCATAAGATGGCCCGTTCAAACTGCTGACAGCAGTATACAATCATTGGGCGGCTGCATTCAGTTGCATGTACGGCAGCGACCCGTTCATTGTGGTTTGACGCGGAACTTGACGCAATCGACGATGTGCTTAAGACGCCGCGCGGCAAAGAATCTGCAGTGCCGAAGACCGACGGAGGATGTCACGATCGTGCATTACGTACTTGATATAAACAATTAAAGTATTTATTGAGGCAGACAAGTAAGTAGGAGCGCACCGAAAATGCAAAGCAAATAACATTCGCCGCGAGGAATGTCTGCCGTACGCGCGCGCGTAAACACTGCTGGCTAGCAGACGACGCGAGCCGGCGTCCACACTATGGAGGGTTCGCCGCTGCGCCGCGAGGTGGCGACTCTATTTGATCTCGCGTACAATAGGAACAGCGACGCAAGCCGCCAACCAATGGATTCTCCTTGCACGAAGACTTGCCATTCTCCAGTTTTCCTTCTCGTCTCAATGCAGAAATCGGGTGTCTATAGAAAAATAAAAAAGAGGGAAAGAAGATGATGAAGCTCATCAAACATCGACTCAATAAACTTTCTCACTCAGCCATCTTTGCGGCACGTGTCCCAAGTGATTAATGCGTGAGCCTCCCACAGCGCCCTCTCTGTCATCGGTCATTGGCACATCATGCGAGCCGCGGACCGTTGTCCGTAGGTGTAGAGAGTGCGCTCACTATAGGGGCTACGCTGCCTCCGCAGTCCCAAGTCGGAAGCGAACCGTTCTACGCAGCGCGCAACGTCTCTACAGCTATACTATGCGCGAGCTTCCGCTACGCCTGCACCGTTAGATGAATAACTACTTGTCCTGGTGTGCGTCCTCGCTCACGGTATACAGATGACTTGTGGAACTCATTAGCAAGCGGTACACGCAGCAAAGCCTTAATGACCTCTCAAGTTGTGAGTGATACGCGATTCGCAACGATGCATCATTCATCCCACCCTAATATCCTTCGGCTCGGTAACGCGCTAAGGAAGCCTGCAAATTAATACTGTGGATGTCAAGGTTCTTTCGACTGGCGTGCAAGTAAATTGTGGGCAGAGGAGTTGCTTGGCAGCCAGGTTTTGTAATTAGCCCTGCTGGACAACGAAGCATGTGTCTCGCAAGGCAAAACAAGTCGACAAATGAATAGGTGAGTGAAAGTCGATTAATTGTTCGGTGTGCAAGCGGAAAGGAGAAGGAATTATAGGCAAAGCAGTACGTTTCAGGGCGGAGTTTCAGAGTGCGGAGAAGGGAGAAGGCTGAGAGGGTGGGGTGTCGGATACCCAATCGGAATTCAGATCTAATTCTACCGTACACTCGAAGCAGGTGACGCACAACAGCAGACGAACAAAAAAAGATACTTCTCTTTTTCTAGACGCACTCCTGAGGTATATAATTGACTTCCTGCTAAGAAAGGTACGAGGATTCCGTGTTGTTCATAATTTCGCTCAACGCCATATTCCTTCAGGACCCCTTTACGAGATGGTATTTAGGAGGTGCTCACAGTATGCTAATACTGATAATGTATCACTACACTACTGGCTTAAGGTGTTCGAAAATACCGATACTCACTGCGGATTTGTTTTAACATGAAGGAAACTGGCGTCCGCTTGACAAGACTCCCTTTTTCGGGCGTCATGTTCCTTTGTAGAAGAAAAAAAAATGGGTTTGTACCCTAAGCACACATCGCTGACGGTTCTCCACAATGTGCACGCTGGCATTCCTCTAGAGTTGTGCTAAGTGCGGTAAATGATCGTCGATGTCACAATAATGGGCCCTCATGATAAAGGCTAGGACGGCGCTGAAGAGGACATAGATTTGAAAGGTCCAGAGACAAATGAAACACTAGAGAAAGCATCGAAGCCATTGGCAGGGGAGGAAATAAACTTCGTATCCTACCTCAGGACGACTGTTGACAGAGAACACCAGATTTCAGGGAATAAAACGGAAATACATATGCTCCATTAAACATGTTTCACGTGCAAGATTTCAGAATCAGAGATCTGCTCAGGAGTGGAGGTACCGCTGAGCACAATAATGAATTTTGAGAAGGGCATGCGTAAACGTGTGCGTGAAGAGGAAATTACTGGGCCCCCAAACGGATATTAACCTGGATAAGCCCCGCACGGAATTATGCTAGGCGCCTTCTAAAGTCTGCTCGACAGTCGATCATATTCACATCAGTAATGAGTAATGCTTTTCTAAAGCATGGAAAATGCCTGATATAAGCGGCACATCCACCATAATCCCCCATAGAAGACAGTAATAAAATCCCAATTAGCGAGGGTTGCAGGCAGGGAGACACGGTCACTCCGGTACTATTCACCACGTGTTTGCAGGAGGCATTCAGAGATCTGGATTAGGACGAGTTGGGGATAAAAGTTAATGGAGAATACCTTAGCACTCTGCGATTCGCTGATTGCATAGCCTTTCTTAGTAACTCAGAGGTCAGCTGCAAAGCATGATGAATAACATAGACAGATAAAGAAGAACGGTGGGTCTAAAAATTGATACAGCAAATTACGATAGGTAGTGAAGTATTAAAAGTAGCGAGGCAATACATGTGCATAGGGCAGGTACTTCGGGCATGTAAAAAATGTTTTTCCTTAACCTTTTTTATTGTTTAGTTCCTTTTCGTTTATCTTTAATTATCATTAACCACGGCAAAGGTCTTCTGGTCCAGGCTTCCTCTCTCTTTCATTTATATCTCCTTTTAATCTTTTGAGAGGGCCAATAAATAATTACTGAGAGCACTTTACACTACTTACGTGCAGTGAATGCGAAAGCAGGCACGCGGGTGTTCGGCTGCGGCGATAGCGTACTACTCCAATGCAGTGGCAGCTGAAGGTGATCTGTTGACACCGCCTGAATGGAAGTTGATGAAGACGACGATGCCCAAATCAAGCGCGAGACAATGGCAGTTCAGCGCGCGGAGAGTTGTGCTGCGCTGATTGCGCAGTGCTCTAATGAACTGGCCAACGAAGCTGAAGTTTTCATGCCGGCCTGGGCTCGGAATCCACTTTGGGAGAAATTTTATTTAAGAAATTTTATTTTTCTTTCTTTCCTGACGATGTAGGCAGTCCAGATGACGTCATGGGGTAACGTTGGTTTTCAGAGCGTCTGGCGTGGACAACAACGCCGTATTTTACGCATCATAGCCATGTAATGCTTTCGCATTAAAAGAGAAAAAGTTCGAAGGCAAGCCATTCGCTCCATTTTTAAGGTAAGGGAGCATAGGGGAGGTGTGTTGACTAAATAGACGCCCAGAAATAAGGCAGGAAAAGAACTATTTTACATGGAGCGCATGCAGCGAGTACATGTAAAAAGAGCTTGCAAAAAAATATATATCAATTGGAGAGAAAAATTCTAAACTGCTCTGAAAAGCGCACTTCTATAAGAAGTCAAATACGCTGGAGCAAAGGTAATTTTGGAGCTCAAGAAAATAGGAAATAATGTCAGCTGCAGAAAGAGTGAAAAAAAAAACCTTAGAGGAAAGGCTGCAGGCAAAGAAGGCTTACGAAAGTAACGGCTAAATTTTGGTGAAAAGGGCACAGCATGTGCGGAAAGAGCAAGTCTAAAACATAGTTCATGAAGGCAGGTTTGTGCTGCTAACTTGATAGGCGCGACCGAAAACCTTAAAATGTGGAGCCCTTAGTCGGCTCCCGCCTTGTTTTCGAACACAAGCCTGCCAGAAGAGTGCCTTTCATCCGTCTTCTCTGAAACTACGCTGTTGTAAGGCAGACGGAAGCTGTTACAGCTCGTATCATCTACTGGTGTAGCTCGGAAATATATGTGGCCTGTATTTTTGTTTACTTCCTTCGGCTTTCGACACCGAGAATTCGTGCATGCTCCCGCATCCACACCACACCGGAAATCTCTCAGCTCTGCAGGCATGCCCGAAAGTATAAGCGCGCACAGCGTAAGCAGAGTAAGGGACCTCCTGCCACTTCTCGCTCAACCATGAAGTGCTGGGGGTGCCGGTGCCCCCGTGACCTCGTGCAGAAGGGAAGCAAGGGGTTAGCTCGCTCAGGACCTCGGAATTGCTTTGATTTGAGAGGCAGCACTGAAGGCGCAGTAAATGCGTGTGTAGACAGAGAGGAGGCGGCTTGTTTGACAATCGGCCGATCTCCGGACCCTTCCTTTATCGTTTGCCGCGCGCTGCCTCCACTCGCCTGACCTAAAGATGGTACGAAGGAGCGCGCATCTTTCCATTCGCTTGATTCCAAAGATGCCCCGGGCTCTTAGAGCGATTACCTCGACGGACAGAGGCCGAGTGCTTGAAAGCAAAAGGAGTTCGAGGGGTATATGTAAGAATGCGCAGAAGAGTAAAAGGAATGTCGTCGGATTGGTTGATGGGTTGAAAGGGGTGGCTGTTTGCTTTGAGGAGGGAACTGGTAAATAATTTCGAGAGGTCGCCCTTTTGTTCCAGCTACGCGAGGAAACTTGAAAGTTCGCTGCTCTTTGCAGGAAAACCCCACTGCGTGAGTCTATAAAAAGAGGAAGAAAAAATAACACACAGAGAGGTGAATAGCAAGAGCAAAACAAATATATTATATTGGAAGATGATTACGCAATGATTAAAATGCGTTTGCTTGGCGCATTTCCTCCGACTTCCTTACCAGGCATTGTGCAGCATAGAGCGCGCAGCCATGCATCGCGTTACTCGGTCATGCCTTAAGCGATCACCTTTATTAGCACAGCAAAGCTGGGTTCCTCATAAGATGTGCGACAAATTTTCTGTTCTTTACTCTGCCTCCAGTGAGAATTCACGCAACTGGAACACAGTAGGGGATGGTATACGAAGGGCATGTCTGCGCGGTTGAAGCGACCGCCCAGAGCTAGGCAGCTAATGCGGGTTTCCTTTCTTCAGAACCAAATATTAAATTATGAAAACATACAGCGTCAAGTAAACATAACCCAAAAATATAGGAAGTAAAAAAAAACTCACTATAACAAATGTCAGTGCGCCGTATTCAACGAAACAACTTTACAGTCTTGAAGAGGTCACCTTTACGGTTTTCCACTCCTGGGACATGGTCTTCCCGGTTGCATTATAACATACTTATCACCACACAATCTCAGCTGCCTAAGATTTTACCGACGCTCTCCACATTTACTGCAAATCTGGCCACCACACTAAAATCCTTTAGAACTGCGTTTGCAATTCTCTAGATGATGCAAGCCAGCCACTACTTTCCGCTTATCTGTGTCCACAAGATATTGCGCACATTTGCTGATAACGCAGCCGTAGCACCTGCTCAATGCCAGCCCTCTCGCGTATGCATCATCTTCGCGTCTCCGCTCTTCATTTTTGTGGTTGTCCCTCAAACAACTGAGGACTGCAGTGATCTACCCTGGGGGCACAGCACCTCTCCAGTGCTGTGTAGTTAAACAGCCAGAGAATAAATCCTCTTTCACTGAAGCCGCCCACCCCATATATGTAATACCACTATCTAAAGGTACTTGAGAAATGAATGAATGTATAAATAGGAGGACAAAGTGCATTATTTCTTTATTTCGGTCACACAAAGTGATGTCACGGAAAAAGTATTGAAGGCTTGCGCAAGATTTGAAGTATAACACTTAAAATTTTAAGTAAAAGGGGGCAAGCTTATTCATCATAAAAGGAAGCTCATTCCATTGCTATACATACAGTTCCGAATAAGAACGCTGCTGGCCTAAGAAGGAGAACTAATATCTTAGCAGCGGTCTAAGATATTATTCCCCATATACATGGGGAACAAGATTCCTTTAGTACTATCTCGTCCAGTTATCTTCTTCTGTGAACAAATGCGTGTGCTGCTAAAAAGAAAGGTCCAGTTTCATAAATTTTCATGAGAAATATATGCAGTCGTAATTACCGGCTGTACTTTTGACATCGGCAATACTTTTCTTTTCTATCACATCGTTAATGCTCTTCTATCAGTAATACTTTTTTTTTCAATTTCTGCGTTTTCCATACTGCACCGTTTGACAAAGATCAATGTCAGCGATGCCAGAATGTAGATAACACAATATCGATACTTGGCGAATAGTTAGCCCACGGCCGTTCTAAGCCTTGTGGATCTGTGAGCAAATTGAAAACAGGTTCGGACGGTGGTAAAGAAATTGAAAGAGCACGCAGAAACAAGAATCCAACTCGACGTCTTTACCTTCGTCTGGCACACATCGGTGACGTCGACCACTGGATGTAGGTCCATCAAACCAAAAAAGAAACAATAATCTTAGTCCACATAAAACTCAGCAGTACGCTGATACATTGATGGGTCACGGCCGCCTCGCCGTCCATTTGTCCTTGAGGAGGCAAACAAGCCAGGCCAGTCAACACTTTCTCCGCTACCTCAGCTCTTCGCGAGTCCACTCCAGAGGCAGGCACAGTTTGCAGCCTAAACGTCCGCGCATCATCTGGCTGGCTGTCAGTGCTTGCGGCCGCCTTCTGCAAGCGCCTGCCCCAATAAAGCAACGCCACTGCGAGTGTTCAAAAGAACCGCTCGACAGCGTTCTACATCGAACCTGATGGACACGGCCGCGGTCCAAGAAGCCATTTCGAAAACAGGTAGCCGCACTGCCACCGCACTGCATTGACTGTACACAAGTGCGCATCTCCGAAGAGCTCGAAAAATAGCGCCAGACAGCGACGCCGAGTCTGCCGCCCCCTGGCGGCAATCTGTCGCCGTGAGGCTCTTGGCCTTCAACCCTTCCTTCGAAGTGTATACGACAGCTAGTCGGTTGGGCGCCGCCCGATCAACTGGCGCTCGCTCGCGCACTTCGAGCGCCGACGAGTGATTTCCCCTTTGACACAAAATATGCGCGCTTCGAGATTTATATTTGGCAAGAGGTTCACTTTCTTTTGCATACTGACCGAGCGCGGAACGCCGAATCCCGACGCCACGGCGCACGCCTCGCTCAGCGTGACCCCTCCTCGCAGGAAGATGGCGCTCTCGCGGTGACGGACGCTGTCGTCTCGGAAAACAAAAACAGAGAAAGGAGAATGCATCGAATTTCTTCGCACGTATACGTCGCCGTCAAGACGAGGTGGGGGAAACGAGAAAAAAAAACAAAATGGCGTACCGGGAAGGGAAGTGCAGGACGAACAGGCGAAGCCGAACGAATCAGTCGAGAGTCGAAAGTGGGGAAGGCGGACGGGGCGGCTAGGAAAAGGGGGAGGAGGACGAAATACGAGGAACCGCGATTTTTTGTGGGTCTCAAGTAGCGCGACCAGCGTTGCGGAGGCCGACGAAAGCCCGAGCTCAGCCGACGACGGCTTCTATATGTCGAAGCACACGGGCCGGCAATAACTGAAGAGGAAGGCGTTTTGCCTACGCCCCTGGACACAACGCGAGGAGAAGCCGTCGCCTTACTTCGCGCGGGCAGCGCATGCATGTGACGTTCTGATTATACCACTCCGGCTGTATATACCGGCGGCGGATGTTGCGTTGGCGTTCTGTAGCGCGAGGCTCCCCGAATGGTGCGAAAGGGAGAGTGACCCTTTCGCTACCTCATTACAAGGGTCAGGCCCGCGGCCGGGCTAACTGCAGAGCGGCGCCGTGCAAGCCGCAGTGGAGAGCGCGTCGGGCGAACAATCTTTTGACCCGACGCCCCCTCGTAATTCCACACCATCGGAGATCAACGGCTCTCCATCTCACCGAACCTGCCCCTCCGGCGAGGCTCTGAAGGGCGCGGAAGAACGACTCGGGGGCAGGTAGGGATCACGGGCAAGCGTTACTAGAGAAAGTGCGGTATGCGGCAAGCTGGTCTTGAGGTCTGATATAAGAACCTCGAATTGTGTTTCGGTCGTGTTATTGAATGCACGCACTTCATGCTATTCAGCGTACGGTCATGGTGTGTTACCGTTCCCTCTTTACTCTCTACTTTCTTGTTATCTTACATATTTTTTTCTTATTTAATTTGTCCATTCAGTTGACCAGGAAGTAACCGGTCTCTCCTCAATGACGCCAGTGCTGCAAACTTGTCTTTATTTTTAAATGTTGGGTGGGGTTTCAACTTGACGGTCAATTTTTTCTCTTTTTTGATAGCAGAAGACCTTTTCTTCATTTTATAGTCGGTTGTTTCACATCATTGGCCGGTTTTTTTTTAGTGTGACAGCGTTAAGGCGGCGGTTCAGCGGAAGACTCGGCGTTGTCCAGGAAACGGCGTTCTGTCTAAAAACCCATGTAACTCATGACGTCGCGTGTGCACCTCTGGAATCGAAATAATCGAAAAGAAGACTTGTATCGCGAATCATTAGTCGGCGCATGTCTGAAACGGCTGAACGTTTTTAAAGTAATGGATTTTACCTAAACAAAAATGTCCCATAAATTTCTGCCAGGATTCGAACCCACGAGCCTTGGGTCACCAAAAATGTTGCCTTGGCTCAGGCACACGGGGAAGGGGGGGGGGGGGGGGGGAGGAGTGTTGTGTGTACATGTGTGGCGGTGGCTTACTTTCAAGCTTATTAATGTGATAGTGGCTTGAACTAGAGACATCCTAATTAGTGAGCGACTAATTAGAGTAATATTATGTGCATAAAATGCAGTGTGGAAGACTCCAAACACAATAATGTATAAATTGTGCTGTGATAATTGTAATAAATGTGTGAATGTGAACAAAGAACAGTGACTGTGTATAAAGAGAACCCGCTGAAGGGAGCCATTAACGCTATGGTCTCATATCCTAGGAGGCGGAGCTTAAGTGTCCACCTCATTTTTTCAGAAGCCAGATGCCCGATGTGACGTCAGAATACCATGATCATCGTGAGTGCTAAAGTGATAGCCAGGCAATACCAGAACCAATCTACGTCTCATGGCGTGTTGGTGTTTTACTCCCGAAGCCACAACGCACGCTCGTCCACTGTGCTTTCCACCAATTGCTGTTGCGAGCATCTGACTTCGTTTTCCCATAACCTCTTTAGCGCAGCGCCATTTAACAACATACGTTGGGCAGTCTCAGGAGCTGCACACCGCTGAGAAGCCCACCTGTCAGCAAACGGCCGCATTCAGAGCCGGCTTGCTTTCATCGCAGTTTGTAAGCTTACAAATCGAGGACGAGCTGATCGCACTTCTTCTCGCTTGGCTTTCGTCTATTATAGCGCTGCATTTTTACAGCACCTGAATGAAGCCTGCCCTCGCAGTCAGGAATTACACGAATTGTTAATTTATAGAAGAAATCTCAAGATACGTATTTCCTTACCTCGGCTCCCTTAAAAAATGCAGGTGCGGTGTTCAATTTCATGGGCACGGAAATCGGCGCCGGTTTAGCATCATTCTGATAAAACCTTTTGTTCAGCTGTGGTGCGAACGCAGAACTAAGGCGCTCTCCCTATTACAAACTAATTCACTTCTAAGCAAATGCACCGAAAATAAGAAAAAATAAAGCCAAGCGAGATTGTAGACCCCCGAAAATGTGAAATTGGAGGTCACTACTGCTGCCTACAGGACCCCACAGCAACGGGCCAAATAGTAGCTTGTGAAGTTAAAAATGAAAACAAAAGAAAGAAAAAACAGGAAACGTAAGAGCAAGGAAGAGTTTTCACGCTGCTTTCTCTCTGCCGTTCCCGCACAACAGGTTCTGAACGAGATTGAGCGCCCAGAGCGCAGGCCGATTCGGCAGGAGTAGCAACAGCGATGCCAAGCGCTGAAACCCAACAAAGGACTGCGGAATAAGACGGACGCCGCGGTCAAAATAGAGAAGCGAGGCGCCTAATCAACGGCGGACGCCGAGGAGCGAGCGGTCACTGCCGAAGGGTCACCCAGCGCCTCTGGCGGCGAACAGCGCGCTGTCCACAGCCCGCGGCCACTGCGGCCGCCTTTGTTTGGCAGGCGAGCGGGGGCATTGTGTGTGCGCCGGCGTTTTGAGGCCTGCCAGCGAGGAGCACGCTGGGCCAGCCGGCTTCGGGGCCTCCGAGACGTCACTGGCCGTCCTTGAGTCGAGGGGGCAAGGTCTTTCTCTCGCGCCTCGGTTCCTTCGCGCTTGGCGAGACCTGGGCGTGGAAAAGGGCCGAGCGCGAATGCTGCGAACGGCGAATGGAACGAGTGGAACGGCGCCTTTATTGTGCGCTGAATGAAACCAAATCAATTTCGTGCGAAAAAAGCGGCACATAATCATCGGGCACAGGAGGCAATTATTGCGTTCGAAAAAGAGGAGCAAGCTTTACAGGCCAGAAAAAAGAAATCATTACAGGTATTAAGTATGAACTGTTCGGCTTAAACGCCAGAACCTGAACGGGTGTTAACACGTTGGACTATACTGATATTTCACAACACTTTCTGTTCCACATTCATCCTGTTTGAATACTTGCTTACCGTGCTCCAGGCTGAGATAAATATTGCTCTCGTAGCCACTCAGTGCTGCTGTTAGCACATTGAGCGCTCAAATGTTTGCTATGTGATTTGATCGAAATGAAGGCTTACTTCGAAGCTTGTTACTGCTTCCTCTGTATTTTTTTACGTATTGGCGCAAGGAGTACCGTTTTCTTTTTTATTTTTTTGTCGTTGTTTTGTGAGAACCAGCTACATAGCTCTGTATCAACAGTCAATGTGTGAACAAAAGAGTGCGCGGAAGCAGTCTATAATATCAGCTCGTTAGAAGCGTTATGAGAAAGGTGCCAAACTTTCTAGCAAGACCTTCACGTGGTTGACTGTCAGAATGATACACCTCCTTCACAGCTTTTTCAGAGAACAGCCTCTTCAGGCTTACATGCACAAATTAAGTGAATTTATCATATGCATGATGCAATTTTATTAATGCAGAATGTGTTTTTTTTTTCCGTTTACGCTTATCGTAAATGTGATCAAGACCTATATTTTTAATCTACTCCAATAAAATATGTGACAAGCCTGCAACTTCCCGTAACTCAGGGGAGATCAGGTAGCTGAATGTTTGTAATGAATGCTAATACATTGTGGACAAAGAACAACGTCAGCGGCTTGCGTTTCAAATATGCGTCAAAATACCCACCATGAGCATCCGTTGCTCTAATAACCGCTCCACGTGCCTCTACGAAACCCTTTTTTCGGCGCTCGAAATGAAGATTTTATTTTTCGGGCAGATGTCCTCGAAGAAAGCCGCGGTGATTTCTGCTAGGCTGGACGAAGTCAGCGGCGGATATGGCTTTCACGGGGGGAGCTACGTGACTGCTTCGACGTGCACTGCATCATAATTAGCAATTTTGACCAGCAGCTAGGTAGCGCCGCTAAACCTCGCGCCGCTTTAATGGGAGAAGTCACGTTTTTTTTTTTTTTGGTATAACTAATCGTACAGGTACTGGACTGGGTTTTTCCGCGGCACTTAGGCTTCAGGTGACCTCCCGCACAAGTCAAAGGCAGCAACGTCTCGATGCTCACCTAACGTTCGTTCCCGCGCCATTCAAAGTTTAAATAAAGGGCGCCTATAGAGACCGATAAAAATTTAGAACCCCTGGCGTGTCGAAAACGTGATATATCAAGAATATAGACCTGCAATCGCTTTTTCCAAGCGCCTTCAGAAAGAACAGAGACATGGGGTTTCTGTTATTCAATGTCGTGTTTGCCTAAACAAACAAGCGGAAAAATTCTCCAAAACTGACATTTTCACAACACGGTTACCCTAGCTCACACTCCAGGGTTATAATACAATGCGTCCACGCGTACGCATACGCCGTGGCTGAGTAGTCGTACGCTGCACCGTACTGGTAAAAAGATTCTCTGATCGAGTCTTCGCTACCGCCGTTCATTTCTTTTTTTTACAGGAAAAATTGCAGCCCTTCCTTTGCTGTCATGCCCCATGCACATAGGGGCACAACAAGTGAACTATGCCGAAGTATAAAAAAACAGATGCAACTCAAGAACGCAGCGGCGCTCAGAGGAGGCCCTCCAGCCAATGGCGTCGACCGTTGCTCACGTCGCCGCGGTTAATCCGCAAGCGTGCAGGAGCAAGTGACTGGCAGGCGCCTCCGTTGAATGGGACTAACCGCGACGTCATGACAATCCGTCTATGCCATTGGCTGAAGAGCCTCCTTCGAGACGCATCTCCCGCTGCGTTCTTCAGCGGTATCCGACTGTAGTCGGCTGTCCAGAATTCCTGGTAACGACGATTGATTACGAAGGGTTATAATGTGATAGCTTACGCTGAAGCGTTGCGCTGCTTATTAGCAGCGTAACTTACTGGCTTGAACCACTGCCTTACTTGTAATAATAATAGATAATAATAATTGGTTTTGGGAGAAAGGAAATGGCGCAGTATCTGTCTCACATAACCTGAACCGCGCCGTTAGGGAAGGGATAAAGGAGGGAGTCAAAGAAGAAAGGAAGAAAGAGGTGCCGTAGTGGAGGGCGCCGGAATAATTTCGACCACCTGGGAATCTTTAACGTGCACTGACATCGCACGGCACACGGGCGCCTTAAGCGTTTTGCCTCCATGAAAACGCAGCCGCCGCGGTCGGGTTCGAACCCGGGACCTCCGGATCAGTAGCCGAGCGCCCTAACCACTGAGCCACCGCGGCGTAAAACTATTTTTCACCCTTCACCCATCGCCTCGGCTTCAAACTTTATCTATATCTAGTTGCCTAACATAAGAAGGAAGCCAACAGTTACCGAAACCAAGGACAGCATAGGGGAATGTTTCTATCTTTTTTTAACAGTCTCCTCTATATATTAAGTGTTAATAATCCAATATAGTTTTACTGTTTAGCTCACCGTTTAAAGCGGACCCGTTTCACAAAGCTTAGCTTTCGCTGCACTGACTCTCCCTTAGCCCGAGCATTGGCGTCATCGGCTTTCGTCACTTTTTAGCCCTTTGACGTAGCTCTCAATCGTTGCGAGGTTTACTTCGTTTTCTCAAGTGAATGAGTAAGCGCTGACAAACCACCCGTATAAGATAATGGACACCTGTGAATACCATTTTACGCAGTATATTAAATATTTGACCGATACCAATGTTATTCCTACTAATATGAGAGTAGCGAAGCGTGTGGCCTCAGTTTTTAACGCACTTTCCCCCTCAGTCTCCTTTGTTTTACCCCCTCTCGGGGAATTTTAAAAAATTCGGCTTCCTATCTCCCGAAATTTTTTCCTTGCGTTTTCATGAAGTGTTGAAGAAAATACTAACTGCGTGGCATGTGATTTCGCTACTCCCTTATGGAATGCCATATTTCTTCCCTCCTTGAGACTTGATGCCTTAAGGAAGCAGGATTGTCGGTTTTCCTCATTTGAAAAAAAAAATACTCCTTTAGAAAACGGGTCAGACTGCTGAGGCTGCTGTGAAGGTTAGCAACGTTCACATGTTCAGTTTCACTGCTCACAAGCCTGTTTTCCTTTAAGTATCTGGACGCCGGGGTGGTGAATATATTTCCACTATACCTTTACCCATACATCTGAGAGTTTTCTCTTAATAATACTGTGGCTGCTTTCACTTTCCCGTCCACCGCCTTTGAAATGTGCCCAGAGGGTCGGGTGTATGCATACAAACACGGTCATCCTTCTGCTTTGTAACTTCAAAAAAGTCCAGGGGCTCGTATTTTATAGCGGTTCTTTTCCCGATCCATCTGCTAACTCCATGCCAGCTGTCAGTCCTGCCTTGTTATAGCAGTATTACAGCAGCAGCAACCGATAATCAAACGCGATTACTTTAAGGAAAATAAAACCAGCCAAAAAACGAAGAAGCACACAGGAAAATGGGAAGAAGGCAGGACAGGAAGACGGTTTCCTTTGTGCGTCTTCTTTTGGCTGGTTTTATTTCCTTAATGCAACGCACCAACTAGCCTAACCTCGTGTTTTACTATAATTAAACGAAAGACCGAAAACAGCAGTCAATAATCAAACGTGTGAAAGCATGTCACATAATCATGCCACAACGCTAAGCTAATCTATAGATGTCACCATTACTTTACTGCAAAACAATGAATGAGAAAAAAGAGTCGTTACAAAATACGACCTCTAATGAATATAAGCCCTGCGTGTTATTAACTAAGCGGCCTAAAACCAATGGCGCGGTTGTAGGTTGTGGTCAAGTTCACCTCTTGAACGCTAGAAAGGCGCTTGTCGACGTGTGGTGCTGCTAGGTGTCAGAGAAAAAGCAAAAAGCCCTGCAAGATAGGCCCACGATATGGTTGGGTGGCCCCGTAGTCACCTGGTGGACCGGAACCTAGATAGAATGTGCGCATCTCGGCGCCTTCAACAGTAACGAACCCCAACGCAGGCTGCGCACGCAAAGACAGTCGTGTGTTAAGAGCAGTTGAACGCTCTCGCTTCGCAGACAAAGCCCGTATTCCCCGGCACGCGTGGTGGCAACAACGCCACCTCGTGGCACGCGGCAAGACTTGCGCAGGTCTCTGCGGCTCAGCCGTTGCATCTGCGCCCAGCCCTGCAATCAATGAATAGCCTTTTGTCCGCGAGGCTCCCCAGAAAGTGACGGCGTGCGCATCCGGCCGATTTGTTCTGCGGCCCGTGCATTGCGTTCACCCGCGGGGGAAACGTGTTTACACTGCACCGAACGCCACGCCGGAGCCGGTCGCGACCGGATGAGAAAAGGGGCGAGGCTAACGCAAAACTGTGTGAAGGCCAGTCAGGAGCACAAAAGGCAGAACAGCGGGCTTCAGCGAGTGTTCGAAGACTCCAAAGGAGTTGTAAACAGCGCAGCGCATATTCATGCACAAAGGAGGGAAGAATATATGAACGCAACCACAAGCCCTTAACTAACAACTACGTTTTATGCCTGGAAATGTTTCACACAAGCTGAAAAAAAAAAGAGGAAAAATCTGGAGGGGAGACTTAAGCTCCGCCGTAAGGGTGTGACGCGATATTGTTAATGGGTTAATGCCCACATATGCGAAATTGGTAATTCACTATTTTACATTCGTAGATCCCTGGGAGTCTTCATACCACTCCTGGCCCAGTGGTGCAGCAGTTAAGCCATGCGCCACTGCCCTGCGATGGCAGGTGCTGCCACCGGCGTGGCTTACGCGAACCATGTTGCTGTTCCTGAGCAACCTCTCGCGTCCAATCATTAATTTAACAGCTACCTGCCACAACGATCAGTTTATTTAGAATCGGTTGGGCAGCTTGCAATGGGATCATAATGTCACGTAACCTAGGCGGCACGCATAGGCTTTTTTCAGCGCCTAAAAAATTCTCCTGTCTGGGTAAAATGGCTGATTAAGACGCCACAAAACGCGTCTGCTCTAAGCAGTACCGACCGGGTCTTGCAGGTTGCGTGGATCATGCAGCTTGTCTGTTCAGCCCCTTTATCGTATTTACCTAGGTTAGACTCGAAGTTGCCTCAACGTGAGATTGGAAGAACGTCAGTGCAATGCCAAAAAGGTTGTATCGAGGCACCTAGGCCTTCATTGAAGAGATTGCGTACGCATTCTTGCTTTTGAGAAGACCACCCAGCCCGAGTGCAGGAAAAGAAAGCGCAATAGTTATGTTAAGAAGCATGTGAAATTGTGAAATTCTACTGATAAGGGCTTAGGCGTGCCTTCTGTTTACCTGACTGAGAAAGACTTGTTTTCGTGCACTTCTGAGCACGTGTACGATAGCGGGAGAGAGATCCGTGCCAAGGTGTTTCTTGTGTTTACTTCTTGATTTGAACAACGCATTCCGCGGCTGTTAAAACAAAGCTAGCGTTTGTGCTTCCGTTCATCTGTTTTGCCGTCTTTGTGTCCGTATCTGCGCTGCTGTTGCAATTAGCCCGCCAGTACGTGTAAAGATTCCAAACTTCGCGCAGTCAAAGGTCAAAGGTCTTAAGAGCAAAGGCTTTTCGCTTCAGCCGCATAACAGAGCCATTACGGCACTATTAAAGACCGAATGACCTTGAAAGGCTAGCAGAAGGTTTCTTCCTGCGGTAGAGAAGCTTCCTGCTTGACTTGTGTTTTGAATGATCCGCTACACGGAGCATTCTAGGAACATTCGTTTCGCTGCAGTTGAACGCTGTGGCCTTAGGACTTTTGACCGAGACTGTACGTAGGGATTTCGCGGCGTCAGGGATTGTTTCCCAACTAAACAGGGAAATTATTTGCGCTAGTAACGTGAGCTGAAGGCCATTGTCATTTCAAGTATAGTTGGTAGTTTTGAAAATGTTTTTGGCGCACGGCTCTGGTGTTGGTTGGGAAGGGGGGGGGGGGGGGGGGGTATGAGGCAACATTCCCGAGGACAGCGCATGAAAAGCAGCGCGTATTTATCAAACTGAATTTTTCAAAATTAAAATTTCAATGCATATGCATAATCACGCTGTAATTTACGTTCACTGATTCGCATTGAATACATTTTTTTTCGTGGCAAACTACGCAGAGTGAAGGAAGAAAGTAATTTGGAACGAAGAAATGAGGCAGCGGCAGAACAATTCTGAAACGGCACGCAGTGCAGGGCGTGGTCTTGACGAGACGGCTGCAAATCTCAGAATTACTATAGATATACCATTTCCAACCTGCTGTTTGGGATACTTTTTAATTATTCGACTTAGGTAATGGCGGTAGAGCAATAGTTTCAGTGCGCAAACACGCAATACCTTCTGTAAAAAAAATGGCCTCTCATCCTTCTACAGCATTTCTATACTAGCCACAGCTGCGGCCACAGCAGCAGCCGCGGAGTTGATAGTTTCAAATGATCTGTAGCATTCCTGCAATTTAGTTATCTTGATAATAAATTAGATTATACATTGAACTGTTGCGACGAAACCATCGCGGATAAGCATTGTTGAATTCAGTAGTGGATAGACATCAAAATTGGCATTTGAAACATTTTTTTGCAGAGTTGTTCGGCAATAAAGGATATGGTGCACCCTCATTGTTGTTTTTTTAATTGCACACAGGCACTTGAACAAATATTTCAACTGCCCCAGCGAATATCGCTTTGAGTGCCAGTCTTTGCATGTATTTTGTGTGCATCCCTGCAGATGGCGCGATGTGTCAGCAGCCAAGGGTAGTTCATTGCATCGCACGGGCTTACTGAAGAAACCGGGCCGAGCCAGGATGCGCCCAATGTAGGGCGTTGCAACGTAGAGTGTATTAGGTTTGTGCTTCCCGTGCGTTGCTGGAAGCTGCGTGAAATTTATGGTCCTATTTAATACGGCTCGTTAAGCAGCAGATAAAGTTAGGAATGATGTTCACCTACTGATGTATGCGCATTCATCTGCGCATGAGCAGAATAAATTCGCCCTAGGCATTAAATTGATGATTATGCGTTCCTGTCATTCGGTACTTAAAACTGTATTGAATGATCCCGAATCCGCTTAAGTTAGCAGATAGGCCGAAACATTAATCTGGTAACTTTTGATAAATTGTCACTGACAACCAGGTTTCACAAAAATTGCTTATATTAAACGCACCGGTCGAACACCTTTTAATTATCTTGCATTAATACTGCATTTCTGGAAACTCGACGCATCGAAAATCTGAGAATTTCTGCGGGTCTCACCGGCGTCCTTTTCAGTTCCTACTTTTCGGCTCTTACGTCCTATTGAACCGGTCTGCCCAAAGTTGATCTGCGTTCGGGAAGATAAATGGTTCAGCAAACTGCTGTGTGCGCTACCGAGGTACAAAGATACTTCCTGCACCAATGGCACTCAGTCAGGTTTACTACCTAAACAATGTAACAGTGAGCCCATGAAACATACTTCTGTGTTCTGTGACAGTGACTATCACTCGTGTTCTTTTTATCTGGCATTATGGTCTAGGCGAATTCTACAAATAATAAACTTCGACAGATGATGAATTCCTGAAAGCAGAAATGTGTGTCGGTGCTTGTATCTCGCGCATGATAGAGGGTCGAAAAGTTGCTAACTTCACGCCCCAACCCTGCCACATCTATTGGCTGGTGTGAGCACACGGACGCGTGTTGCCGTTTCTGGGTAAACGAATTTGTAAAAAAAGAAACTCGCGGGCGAATTAGTTAAGGCTGATCATGAATTGCCGTGCGCTAGGACTGTTAGCTCGGTTTTTATGGTTTATCATTTACTTTTTGAGCCATTTCTTGACTTGAACCGGCTTACCTACAGGCTGGCATATATGAGATCAGTTTGCGTGATAGTGCATCATTTTAGACATGTACTGCGCTAGAATTGGTCATAGTCCACATTCACAGATCCCTGGGAGTCCTGATACCGCTCCTGGAGCAGTGGTGCAGTGGTTAAGTAATGCGGCACTGCCCTGTGATGGCAGATGCCGCCATCGGTGGCACTTCCCTTTCAGGCACCGCCTATCATTTCAATACAAAAAGAAAATTTTTTCGCGTTTCGCGGTTTTCGAACTGCGCGAGGAATGGCCAAAATTTATTGGGGCCACAGCGCCGAAGGTAATCATGCTTTCCAAGTTCTATAATTAGAAGTGGCTCTTACTAATGGTAAGCTACGAATCCGATGATGGATTTTTATGGCGCAAGGGCATCTATGGTCAAAGAGAGCCACGGCACAAGGTATTTTCTTCTACTCGAGGTGAGGTCAAGGACCCATTTTCCAAGCATTTCACCCTAAATAAGCCGAGCACCAGACCAGGGGAAAGCTTGTACCCATTGTATAACCGGTGGGTACCCGGCGGCACTGGGTATCGAACTCCGCACCTCCCGCATGCGAGGCGGATGTTCGGACCACTATAGGCCACCACTGCGGTATAAGCTACGAATCTCTAATTGCAACTAAGTGCTTATATCAATAGTTAAAAGGGTAACCATGAGAATTTACTTAACTGGCTGGCTAGTTAACATGGATCACCGTGGCTATCTGACGTCCGCCAACACAGGTATTACTCTGCCAAATCAATCCATCTTTTTGCCTCAAAAAGCGTATATATAATAAAATTGTAGGGGACACTTACACTCCGCCTTATTAAGGGTATGACGCGGTAGCGTAAGGGTTAATTGTCATATACGCAGAACAGGTCATTTTCTACTTTACATTCATAGATCACTGGAAATCCTCAGACCCCTAGCTCCTGACAGTGGTGCAGCGGTTAAGCGATGCGCCACTGCCCTGCGATGGCAGGTGCTGCCACGCGGTGGGCCTTGCGCTGCCCAGGTTGCTCTTCCCGAGCGACCAATCATTAATTTAACTGCCGTCTGCCACGGTGGGCCGTCATGGGACCTAGTTGGTTCACCTGCCTCCTAGATTGCTGTCTGGTGACCACCTGCCGGTAACACATGCCCGTGATATGTCGCTCACAGCGCCGATGCCGGATTTTGTGGTGAACGGGGCCTATGACGTTATCGCGTTAAACTTAGTGGTGGGCTTCCCCGAAACACTTGGTATGTGCACATATCGCGGGTGTCATAAACCAGTTGAAAGTGGCGCCTCGTCCTGTTGTCTCCCTTCATGTTCCGTCGTGTTTGTTTAGCGCCTTTTTAAATCAACAATGAATCAAAACCAACTAGCCCAACATCAAGTTCGCTTACGTCACTGCGACTTTGTACCTGTGCTTTACCTCTCGCTGTGCCTAAACTGCGATTCTTATGTGTAGTGCTTGTCCGGCCAGCCAGATGCGACGGCGTACGTGGTGAAATTAAGTGTAAAAAGGAGAAATCGCCTGCGAGCTCGGCTTTTTCGTTCGTTTACGAAAGCTGGAGTGCGTGAGTATCTGAGTCGGACGCGAGTTTCTCGGCATCCGTGTTCTCTCGAAGTCCGTGTTTTTTTTTTTCTCGGCATCCGCGTTTGCTCACCCGGTGGCCTGCGTGTCGAGCGTTTTCCCGCCGCCTTTCGCTCGCGATTAGAGCCGCCTCGGTACATCCCGCCTTCTGCTCTTCGCTGTCAGCAGCCGGAAGTTTTGTCCACAAATCCAGACGCACCTGTGTCGTGCGGTTGCTATCGCACCGGCGAGGCCTGCACACACAGGGCTTGTACGGTGTCAGGTGATGCAGTGCATGTCTTCCCGCCACGGCAAACTACGTGGACCGTATTGAGAGCTTCTTAGACTTTAGCAAGGCGGCACACTTCAGCGTGGTCCGTACCATTTTATTGCAGCATCTCAGCGCAGCACAACACAAGGCTAGCTAGGCTACCTCATCATCTCTCAGGCAGTCATGTTGTATTTTCAGTGGCACCCCCAGTGGCCCAAGAGAGAGAGAGAGAGAAAGAGGAACGGAAAGGCAAGGAGGTTAACTAGGCGGCGCCCAGTATGCTGCCCTGCACGTGGGAACGGGAACGGAGGGAGAGATAGAAAGGGGAGAGAACAAAGGGAGAGGATCACTTTTCCACGTGTCCACATGGCCCAAGAAAGTTGCGAATAGCGCTACGCCGTCAGCCTTTACCTGATGCCTCGTCGGCGACAGCGGTACATGCTGTGCTCTTAACGGCGTGGTCTCTGTTCCCCGCTTGGACACGAAACAGATGGAGTTATAGATCTCTGCAAAACGATATTTTATAACATTCACGAAAAAAAGAAACACAAACCAAAACCCTATGATAAAACCCTTGCTTGACGCAAGGTTAACTCAAACATTCAGTTATAACCAATGATACTGTCAAACTCATGCTGCTCTCGATGTAACTACCAGCTTCGCGCGCTGCAGCGGAGATCGAACAGCCGTGCTCCCGCAGCCAACATGAAATGCTACACTCTTCTGCACCCAACGGAATGCAATAAGTAACATAGATGCTACCATGCGCCTGCCACCCAGCTTGCCGACGACGATATTAACGAGCTTATTATTCCCACGGGGTGACAAACGATACATGTTCAGGCTTATCGAGTGCGCGATGCTCCTCGCGCCCGTGATTAACGGACTTTGCGGGAGCGTGGCGCAAGAAGACACGGCGACAGCGGCTGCTCATGCTCCGCGCTTCGTATGCCGCTCGCGAATCTCTCGTGGTCTCTCTCTCTGCCTCGCACTTCGTATAAACGCGCCTGGTAAGCGTTCCAGCTCTCCCGGGAGTTTTATGTGGCCCCAGTGAGGGCGTGCACCGGTTACGCGTCTTGTGAATGAGTAACGCGGTGGTTATAACGCATTCCGTGTCCGTTACGGTGGCCCGCCCGTATAACTCGCTGCCGTGCATGATGCCGAAGCAATGCCCCCCTCCGGTCGAGGAAAATCCGGCAGAGGGTATGCTGCGCCGGGATTTCGCACGATGCCGGTGTCGTCCGGGTTAACGCTCTCCGGGTTGCGTCGCTCGTGAAGGGGATGACCGCGCAGCTAGTCTGCATATACCGGTCTTTCCTAACGCACCTATTCGTATGCGCGCGCTGTGCCGGCCATCACAGGCTCGGTTATGCGAGGCCTATGCGTTGCGCCTTCCACCTGTGACCAGGCAGGGTGCAGTGGGCGAAGAGAATGACGACCACAACAAACAGCTTCGCCGGAGCGGGCAACGTGAATAAACAGCTGTTCGGCGTATACGGTACACCACGCAGTAATAAGATGCGCGAGGAAGACCGGCAGAATGATTACGGAGCCGTCCTATACGAAAAACGCTTGTAAGTATCATGCGCGTCCAGTGTAACCAGACACGCGGGGTTTGCATGCGGTGATTAATAAAATAGCATTCATAAACTGGCTTTGCAGGAAGCGAAATGGTTTATTCTAGATGCCATAATGGCTAAGGTGAGAGCTGTTGACTGCTGGTTGCTCCCTCGTATAGATGAAGGGCGCGACGATATCTCCGTGAGACCAGATGCGCGAATGAGGTTAACCTTAACAGTAATCCCAATGGCCTTTGAACCTTGCACTCTCCATCAGGAGCATGAATATCTAAAACAAAAAGAAAAATTCTTCCCGTTATTTAACTGATGATAAAGTTGTGAAAAGCCATACCGATTTTTTTTTACAACGTATGCTGTTAAATGATGGTTCTCCCTAATCCCTGCGATCATTGTCACTCTTACCCGTCAGTAAATCACATCCGCACACATTCCCGCACCCCACAGCAAAGAATATAGGCAATTGTATTCATACGTACAATGCTGACGGCTCGGGGAAACGTCTGCTCTACCCTGGTCTCCACCTTGGAGCGAAGGCCAACTTGAGAACCCGATTTTGAACCGGGAGACCTAACCCAGACCGTAATCAGGCTACGTTTCCCTTCATACGTATCCGCTCAATCACTCCTATATGCTGCTGCAGCTGTTTGCGTTTTTTGAGTGGCAATCATAATAACAATAATAATAATGTTTTATTCTTCAGTATTTTACAGAGTTCTTTCCAGCCCGCTTAAGCAATCAAAGTTGGCTTATGAGCGGGACTGAACAGTGAAGCTACAAGCATCGCTCTTAAAAACAACAAAAAATAAATCAGAACCAAGGTACCTACTCGTGAAAATAAACGAATATCCTTTATCAGTGCAAAATATATCAGTTATAATACTCATTATTTACGCGTTTGTGTATCGGTCGCTACAAAAATAAACACACAAATACACTCAAATGCACTCATAGATGCTAATACACTAATGCAAGATGCGCTCATACATAAATTCACTCATAACATTAAAAAACAGGATATGTGCACAGAACACTAAATCTCATCTCAAACAAGTGTTCTGGAAAGCCTCATTTAGGTATTGCTGCATACGAGCCCACGTAATATGAACTACTTAGAGATCCATCCAGGGGCCGCAGTCAGAGTCCGTGTCATAATAAAAAGCGCCATAATCTGCCGCAGCAGCCACACCTGATTGGTCGAAACACTGGAAGCGGCTGTCGGTTCGGTTGCAACTGTGAGCGGCGGCAGGATGTCACTGCGTTGCGGTTGCCGCAGCGAAACGTCCAGCGGCGCTTTTGCTCTTTCCTGAGAAATGGCACGCGACCAATACAACAGAAGAGACATTCAGCCACAAGTTTGGTAGCGCATCGGATTCCACTGTAAAGCGGTAATATCAAAGCTGCTTTATTTGCCCAACGGGATTCAACAGATATAAACAATAGTTCAGACACTCTTCAGCAACGCATGGCTTTTCAGTGACTGAAGGCGGCCCCAACAGCCGTCGATCGCCTATGGTAAATAAAAGGAAGCTAGCTTGTTCGCACAATATGGCGTTTTACATTTATCTTGAGGAAAAGGGAACGGAGAGGAAAATTTGTAGCATGCACTCACTCGCTGCACAATGTGCGCTCCGTGCCGTGCTGAACGAAGACGCCGAAGACGACTTGCCGTCTGCAACATCCCTGAATTAAAGTTGGTGCTGTGATCGGGCGGTTGTGCAGGCGGTAATTTACATTTTGTAGCGATAGCTACATTACGGTAGCATTTCCAGCCTTCAGGGTGGCGGCGCACTCAGTGGCATGCGCCGCCACACGGTCACGTGGTTGCTCACGTGGAGCGGAACAGCTGCCGGTGGCGCGGCGCTGTTGCTGATCACGTCGTTTGTCACGTGGTTGGTCACGTGACCAGCCACGTGGTGGGGAGCAGCTGCTGCTGCTGGCGGCGCGGCGCGCCGGCGGTGAAACCGAGCTGCAACAGCTATGCGCATGCGCCGTGTCAAGTGACACGAAGATGAAGAAGGAACGCCCAGGGAAACGGAGCGGCGAAAGACTGTTTTGCAATTCAACTGAGAAAGTTCCACCCGGCCAGCTGTAGCTATCGCGTCACTCCAGGTTTAACCAGAGCTAAACCACCGCCAATTTTTTTTTCACTCCTTTTATACAGGCACCGCGAGATGCCGTACGTTGTTAAGTTTTAAATTTTTCTGCAGCAAATAAATAAAAGGGATGAGCTAAAAAAAATCTTGCTGTGTTTCTCTTCATATATGCGTTGGGAGACTTCGCAGGCGAAGTTTTCATCCGATTCGCCATGGTACGCAGCGCACGCACGACCATTGATGCCTGAAAACTAACTTGCAAGCTGACTCGAGAGCTAAGTGCAGAACCACACCTCGGCGGTTATTGGAAACCGTAAGAAACGCCGAACAACCACCTCTGGCATGTCAAATGCGGCGGTGTAGTAGCGCGTCGCTGGCAACTTACCATCCGTGCGAGCGGTTTCACGCTGCCAAGGCATTACACACGGCCATGAAGCAGGACGCTTCAACACCTAATAGAGAGTTATAGAATAGGGAATACATGTCTGCGCGCAGTAAACGCAAACATTTTGCGGGACATTGTAGTTTATGTTACATCATTTAACATACGCGGACGAGATGACTCCGGTGACAGTGGCGCCATCCGGTTTGAATGAAGAGAACAATTTCTGCAACAAACCGATGCTCGTTAGGCCTAGGAGCTACAGAATCATCCAACGAAATAAAAAAAACAGGCCAAATTTATCGTTCATCCAATTTGTTGTAGGCAAGACAAGACGAAGCCAAAGTCCCGTACCCAGTTTATAGCCAGTTCACGGGCAGAAAAACGAAGTAACATCGACGAGTTCACTTCGAAGCGAGAGGCTCCACTTCGGAGTGCGCCGCCATGTTTGCTGTCGAGCATCGGCTGAGTACATCACCGTCCGGCTTCTTCGACAATTTTCGCTGCATCCGAACCACCACATCCGCTTCCGGCGTTTCGACCAATCAGGTGTGTCCGCTGCGGCAGATTATGACGCTTTTTATTATGACACAAACTCGTAATACGGGTCCAGTTTTCCCACCCCGCCTCGGCTTCGGGAGGTGGTGGGTTCGACTCCCGCTGCCGGCCGGGTACCCACCGGTTTCCTCAAAATGGGTACAAGCTATGGCCCGGCCTGGTGCTCGGCTTACTAGGGTTGCATGGCTTGGCAAAGGAGCCTGCGCCTTCAAATCCCGTCCTTGTGGGCTTGGAGTATGACACAAACTCGTAATACGGGTCCAGTTTTCCCACTAATGGGCGTAGGAGTTTTTCCACCGGTTTAATGCTATTTACTTCATTTTTAATCTACAGCTTATTAAAGCAGGAAGGAATATAGAAGTCATGAGTTCTTTTCCCGTAACTACCCTAGTTCCGTGGCAGTCATGCGTTATGTCATAATTTCATTAATCATTTCGATAAGCAACTGGCGCTGGTCACTCGTGTCACTGTGAGGATAAGCGGTTGTGTTTTTTCTCGCTTGTGGTCGCGTTATACTTAACCCCTTGCTGAGGGTGGTTTGTTTTTCTTTGCGCATGATTATCCACCTAGCCTCAGAGGTCAGCATAAAAACTATTAAGGTCATCGTAGTTTGCTTGCGGAAACAGTCGGTGCCATGATACCTGCGTGTCATTTTAATGCGATAGCATTAGGGCTGCCGTCACACCAAAACCCTGCCGATGTCCGAGACGAAAACCGCTTATTGGTCGAGAGAGAGCACGTGACTGTGTGACGTCATCACAACCTGACGGCCGGGTTGTGATCAACCTAGTTTCTACACAGCAACTTAGACAGAGAATCGAAACAAAAAAAATCAGAAAAAATGTCACAGAAAAAAATCAGAAAAAAATGTTACTGCACCTAGCAGTCCGAATACAGTGGTTGATCGACCGGCAATGGCAAAGGAACTGACGCAAACACACACAGAAGTTGCAACACAAGCTGCCACAGATGTGAAATTATTGCAGTCGCATTCCACTCTTAAGGTGTCTCGGGCGTCCCCTCAGTTGTATTTTTTTTTTTGCTGCTTTTAAAATATCCGTTTTCAGTGAGCGTAGCCTCTGGCCTCTAGAACGCGATAATCAATCAGTATAGGGAGCACTGACTTTTCTTCAGTGTCTCTTGGGCAAATTGACGCTAGACATTTCAATTTCTGATCGCAGAATCTGCTCATTGAAATTCAGCAAAAATAATAATCCAGCGGAACAGGCATCCTAATGTCTGTCCGCAGGTGAAAGTCTTGTGCGCCGCCTTTGCCAGCCGGTTATTTCTCGCTTGCGACGTCACATCTGGGGCACTAAGCAGCCAGCAGCGGGGTTAGGCGAAGCATTGCAATTAGTTTCCCTGAGTGCAGTGAAACGCCAGCCTGCTTAGAGGAAGGTGTCGCTTTTCGTTTCATTCAACGGCCTCCATTTCGCAGGCACTCAGCTTCTCATCTCGGAATTTTCCTCCTATTTCTTGGCTCTGGATACGGTTTCTCAGAATCAAAAGAGCCGAGTAGAGGTACACGTGCGAACATCAAGCTTACCCTTCGCTGAATGACTGAAAGAAGAAAAACATTCCGACCGGGGTCAGTAACCATGTTCTCTGTGGTGAATTTTTTATTGAAACCTTCTATGTGCGTCCGGCGGTATGACAGGATATCTCTTTTACTTTTCGTGGTGGTGGTGGTAGTCGTTTTTTTATTAAAATAATAGTAAAAAGGAAGGAAAAGATTTTTGCTAGCCCCGGCATCTGCCATCGATACTGAAGCACCGGAGCTGGGCAGCGGAAATAAAGGATAGCAGGCAGAATGGAGAAATGAAAGTCCCACCATCAGACACCCTATTGTCTCATATAATTCCCACTCGTATCAAAGTAAAGGCCAAAAAGATGCCTAGAAAAGCTGGTTTACGAAAGCTGCTGCAGCAATTTCTTGAGCCGTTTATTGTAGCAATATGTGCCAATTCTGGGAAAGCGATTATTTCATCGCTCACTTATAAATAATGAAATGCCGGTATTTTTTTTAATTTGCAGCATCGTACTCGATGTTTGTTCGTTATTTGTCATTGCTTTGCCTCTGTAGCAGTGTCATGAAGAATGCCCAACTACGTACCTACTATCTTAGCTCTCCACCCTATTGATAACTTGAGCATTGTTGCACAGGCTGCGGCCTGTGTTTTCGAGGATTCGAGTTCCATGAAGGTGCAATGAAAACGCCAGCTAATTCTTGCGGTTATGCAGGAAAGAGATGCCAGAACTGAAAAACTAATGGAATACGCTTAACCGTTTCGCCACTGAACAGAAATGTTTCTGGAATTTATTGCAATCAGTAAATCACTTCCATAGTCTTGGAGAATGATGCAAGGCTGAACGAGATGAATCTGAACTACCTGAGCTGTGTTAATTCCGACAGACACCGCCGCTAAGCGAAACCATGTGGTGGTAACGAACAAATGCCCAATTTCGATGGGCGTGCACAGGCGTAAGCTTTGACCTCGACTGATATCTGTTGAGGATAACCTTGTTCAATACATAACAAACAATGTCGGGCGACCAGGAAAAGTTTTTCAAGCCGCCAGAAGTGAACGAGAAGCTACCAGTAGACTTCCCTAGCCGCTTGTAGACAAACCAGTAAGATGATGCTTCTCAAGAAAGTTTTAGTACTTAGTTTGTTCTGCCTTTTTTATGGATAAGCGTGCTTTACAGTTCGCTTAGTGAGACTACTTTCAAGAGAGGGAGACAAACAGAAATACCTTCGTCATTCTGTTTTTTTTTTTTACAGTGTGGGGCCAACATACTGCCTGTGGGTGCAGTACTTTATAGTCCAAGCCTTTATCTCGGAGATTTCACATTCCACCTTAAAAGTCACGTGTTGTACTTGTGCCTGTCGGTGTACAATTTCACTCGCTCAACTGTGTGGACAGGCCCTGCTTAAGAAAGAGGCTATGTATAGAAGCAACATTCTTAGGCGCTCGGGTTCTTTACGCCTGAAAACGTCCTCAAGGTTAAGCGGGAAGATACTCCGGGGAGCCGCGTGGTTAGAATTTTAAATTGCACTAACTGCGCAGTGAAAAGGAGGGAAGCGCGGGCCTGGTCCAGGAGTCGTGGCGTGGGAGACGTGGAAAGGCATCTGGAATCACAAAAATGGAAACGCCACAAAGAAGCGCACCGACTGACGCAAGGCTGCCGAGAATGCGGACAAAGTCCGTACTGCCAGCGACCCTTGCACATAGTTGGCGGACATTGTTGAGACTCGCTAAGCGCGAGGAGCGTCAGCGATGAATGTTGCCAGAATTCTAATGCGTTGGTCATCGCGAGTGGTGCAGAGCGATGAGAGTGCGTTGTCAATAACCGTTTGCTTGGAATGCACACCAGCGCAAACCTTCTTGGCATAGCCACGAATACATTCGTATTTGCAGGCCGTTCTCTAGACTTGGCAGTCTCTCATAAACATTCATGAAGAGTGTTTTTTTTTTTCGTTTTCTATATTCTGCGACATTTTTAGCACGACACGATCGATCCCCGCGCTTCAGCCTTTCTTGCATGTTGCACGAAGCTGCTAAATAGATATTTAAGGAGAAAAAACATTTTCGTCTGCCGACTTCTGGTCCAGGTTTGCTCGTTTATTCGGTGTATTGAGAGATTTTCGTGATTGTTACACACGAGAGCGGAAAGTAACAGAAGCTTTCTCATATAGGTGTAATACTGGTATGTTATGTTGTCTGGCATGCGAGGTTTGACGTCTCGAAGCGACACGTGAGTTGAGAAGGGGAGAGGGGAGGAAAGGGCTTTTTGGGACGCCATTGCGCTGGACTGCGGATTAATTTAGACCACCACGTGGAGCTTCTCATTACTTGTGGGTTTGTCCTCAAAAAGCGTCAAAGCAGGTGACTTTTAAAGTTTCACTGCCCATTATTTATTCTCTTAAAGTGTGAACGCCCTGTACTTTACCTTTCCGCACTGCTCACCGACGTAGTCATGCTCAGAGTCTAATGCTACGTTGGAAGAGGAGTGAGACAGCTCCCGTGCCCATTCTTTCATTACAAGCGTAGCTGAACGGTCACGCTGCGTCCCCTAATACATTATTTACACTCCTCTATAACTACAAACCCCGCAAAGACGCCTCACTTATACGAACGTAAGCGATCTTCCTCCAGAAACAGAATTCCGCTCGGATTCTTCTCCCTTCCACAGCTGTCGGCCCTTTCGCAGGCACCCTCCGCGTCGCTGAGCAAGCAGGCAAGGACAAGTTGCCCTGCCGCCAGGGGACTTTCCGCAGGAGCGGCGAGGAGCAACGCGCGAGCTGAGGACGCCGGCCGCATGGCGTGCGCTCCAACCTTGCAAGGTCGCCCAGTTTTCGCGCTCGACCCCCCCACCTCGGAGACGAGTGGTCAGCGGTGTATGCGCTGTGCCCGCTTCACTGATCACCGGCGACGTGGCTGCGCGTCGTGCGACGGCTTCGTGCCTTGCGCGGCGGATGCCGACTCAGATGCTCGCGCAGGGTCAGTTCAAGGCAGGGTCGCAACGGGGTCCCGTATGACTCCGGCGCCGTCCCGGATAAGTGGATCGCACGCGCGACTCGTCGCGTGAGTCACTCTGGCCGGTGGCAGGAGATCGCGAATCGCATGGCTTGGTCAAGGACGCTCCGTGGGAAACAGGCGCCGAGAATCTCCGCCTCTGCTGGTGGTCAGACCCGCCTTTGGCTTCTGCAGTGCTCTCTCAATGCGCAGCGTCAAAATTGCGATTCACTCGATAGCAATGCAGGTGCGTCGAAGAGCGTCTCACGCATGAGTAGCCTCTACCTTAACTTAACAATGCGCTGCCGGACTCCAGGCGTTAGAACAACGTTGGATCACTGCATAGATTACACACTAAATCAGCTAAGAAGCATACAATACAAAAAGAAAGGACCAGGGCTAGAAACTGCCCACAGGGCTGTTTCGAGCCCTTCGCTTTGTTCCCAGCCCATTGCACTGGCTTCAAAAATATTTTCTTGCCTTTCGAAAGCAGCATGAAGCATGACCACGCCGTGTGCTAGAATAGTACATATAACGTGTGCACAGCTGTCACCATATTCCATTAAATGAACATTCCCCTAGTTTGGCTAATAGGAAGCTGACGCTGCTAGTATCTCTTATTATTCTGCGGTATACGTAGAGTTGTTTTTTCTAAATAAACGGAAAACATTCGCCTGGTTGAATTTCATAAAATTTGCAACGTGTGCACAGACAGGAGGGTGCTACAGGGGCGGCATCTTCTGGAAGTCCTGTCGCACGCACGCACGCACACCACGACTTCTTCGCTTCTTCGCCCAACAGGGCGGACCTTGAACTGCGACCACGGACGAGATTTGTGCTAGGAAGGCCGTGCAGCAGTGAGAGTGTAAGAAGCGCGCGCGCTATAAGCTCCCGCAGCCGCTTCCACATTTGATTTCCTACCAATTATGGCTCTCGCCGAGCATTTCAGTTTAACCGTAGCGCCGTTTAGATTATATACCTTTTAGTCAGCGACTCTCTTTTGTAACAGCCGTCTAGTACGCACGTCTACATTGGAAGAGCTCACACCATGTGAAGATCATAGCTACAGATGCTCATTATCAAATGCATAGCGTGGCCAATGGTTTTAAATGTTTAGCTAAAGCATATGATGTCATGGTAATGAAATGTCAGTTAAATGTTTTGATCTTCCGGCATATTATATATTGCTGGTTCCTAAATTGTAAAATGCAAAACTGGTACAGTTATTATGAAATTTGCGCTCTCCACATAATTCAGATGAGCTAATCAGGATCATCTGTAAGCGTCTGATAACAGCGAAACGACTGACACACACTGAAGCATATGCAATAAATCAATATCACTATCCAAAATTATTCCATTTCACTACGATTATCAATTAATGCATGTGTTGAGAGTTTAGAGTGATTCGCCGATAGTGCAGCCTTTGAGGTAAATAATCTAATATGAGGCCAGCTGGGCTTGCAGTGGCTGCTACATTGAGTTTCTTTTATGAACATGCTTCAAATGTTTTTTTTTTTCGGAACGGAGTGAAAATTCGATGCTATTCTGGGGAGAAACGAAACTTTTGGCAGTTGTACACGCTGTATTGTGCGTGGCATACAGGAGCATTACCAGATTACTAGTCGCAAATTACCCAGGGTGAAATGCAAAGCAGTATCTCTTCGAACCAGCAATGTAGATATTACACCTAGCGATGCCGAACCTTTAATGTAGTGGGTGTAGCCTGCCATCCTCCTGACGGAGCACTTTATATACCACTAGCCCAAGTTTACATCACTGTTTGGTCTTATCGCTAAAGAAATTATTAGAGATAAAGGTAGTATTGGCAGGTCTGTTCAAGCCTTGACGTTTCAAATCTTGTAACTGCTCTTCTCATATACACCGCACAAATGTAGGATGGCCTGAGTGCACTAGCTCGAAGGAAATAACAACCTTATATAAAAGCCAACAGCAGAAACAAATTTCTAAAAACAAAAGAAACAATCTATGCACCACAAAACGGAACTACCATACGGATAGCTTTCTTTTCTATGAAAGGAACTGCATTCTTATCTTTGCAACAATATAACCTTCGTTTTTTTTTCTATGTTCTTGTACAAGGTTATTAAAAAAATAATTGACTGTGGATCAGGTAGTTTGCTGGTTCTTTCAATATTCCTTATCGTTATTTTCAATATATGAACTGACTTTGTCCGTCCTAGTATAAAGCTCAAGGATGCGTTATTTTTGTCCTTAGAAAATTACAATTACCACCGAATAGGGCCGACTGTCTAAGACAGTCCCCATTTCTCTTCCAATCCCTTCTAAATATAATTACGCACCATTGGGTTGTTGCTGAGAAAGACATAAAGTTAGTATTTCAGCATGACCGCAATAATAAGCAATATTTTTGTTATTTTTATGTGCGAGCTCTAGATTACAATAAATTCCCCATTTCCACATATACAGGCCTCCTCGCCAGTTACCCAACGCGAGAGTCCAGGACGACCTCGACATATGCGCAGCTCACATGTCATCTGGAGTGCATGTAGTGGGAGCAACTCAATGAGGCAGCAAATTCTTTAGCTGTCGCTTCTTTTTTTTTTTGAGTTCCAGAATCGAAGAATCACGCCTTTATTCTAGTTCACATAAATGCACAGCATCATGCACGTATGTGTCTTGTAATCACGGTACTACTAAGTTATGGAGACCACCGCGGGAAGAATAAACTTCTCGCAGCGCTAATTACGAGACTCTGTAACGAGTGAGCTCGTTTTGCAAAGACATATGTTTAGAACATTGTGTTCTTTCATGCTGTGCAAGTTCAAGGACAACTGCTGCACACCTGCAATCGTGTCAGTGACTTTCTTCGTCTCAGCTCCTGGAAAAAGAAGTGCTTCTGACCGCAATGACAACTCCTGCTGACCCACGTATACCTTATCTCACCCGCCGCTCATTACGTCAACAGAGTCATGCTGTTTGTAAGCTGTATTTTCCAAAACCGATGGAGCAAAATGTACCCTTCGGACTGTGGAGAGACAGCTAGAACGTTTCTACCGCTCTGCTCTGCCGCAAACAAGCAACGCCACCATGGTTCCTGGGCATTAGGTTGATTAAGATCGCTGCCATAGGCCAGGAGCACAATATAATATACCCCGACCGAAAATATGATTGAAGCGAGGCCTCACAGAGGCCACGACGATTCCGTCCGCTTCATCGGCGCGTAACGCGACCGCGAACTTCAGAAAAACAGAAGGGGACAGAAATGCCGCACGCTTCATTTGGCGACATCATTCACTGGCGCCGGGAGCCAACCCAACTCGGCGCAGCGATGTATGCTGGAGCACAGATGCCCTCCGAGTTCCAAGAATTTTTTTTTCTTGGGGGGGGGGGGGGGGGGGGGAGTCTACCGCCGTTCGCTATCTATCGACACGGTGTAATAAAGGAAAGTAAAATGGTTATTGATGTCCTTCCTTTTCTGGGGCTTCCTGGGCTAATCGTAGGTTCTGGCTCCCGCTGCACCAGTGACAAGGGGGAGAAAGAGTGTAGACCCGATAACTGGCAGAGCACGAATATCGCTCGGCAGACGCCGTCTGGACGCTGTCACCGTGATAGATGGAGCGGTAAACACGTCCGCGGTATGCATGCAGCCGCTTCCACACGCGGCATGAACGGGGGAAAGAACAGGTGTCAGCTTGATTTATGTTGACTCGCAGACCCGAAAGGTAAACATATAGATTAGGTATGTGTGCAAAAACTTGCTGCGCGCTTTGTGCGGGCCGCATCGCCAGCTCGTCGATTTCTGGGACCAGCCTTTTGACTGAGTTGAGCCACTTGAGGGGCGGCAGAAACGAAGGTTTTTGCGGATGAAATCCCGAGTAATTAACAAGTGCGGCGAAAGTGGCGCCTCACCGTGCCAGGGTGAAGAAACAGCCCCGACGAGAGACGCCGTGAGGATGTGTCGGAAGCAACTAACCAAGAGTAAGTGTCACGCGAGGAAGAGAAGCAGCTATTCTTTTTCTTTGCAAGGAAAGGAGGAGGAGGGGAGGGGAGGGGGGGGGGCGAGTTTTTTCTTTTTCATGACGCTTTACTCGCAAAAAAAAGGGCTAAAAACTGACTCTGGTATCTGGTGTCATTTATCCTCGTTTCCAGCGAGTTTAAATAATACTACACGAAGCAAAAACGCGCCTGACAAACTACTCCAAACAGGAAGCGTTGATTCAACCATCTTTCGGCGCTGGCTATATATCCTACAAGGGCGCACCTACTCCATCTGGGCTTAACGTTAACTAGTGGAGCCACATTTGGGATTTGTTAGAGACAATTTCAGCGCAAGGCGATGATTGAATGGTAATGACAACGGTGCAAGAGGTATTCCCCTCGTTCACAACGTTCCTTCGGCCAACACCCACTGCCAAGTATGTTGGTCCGTAATTTGCCACCGTTCACATTCCTTTTTCGCTTAGACGCAGCTCAGTGCGTTACCGATAACGGAACAGAGTACGATGGTGGAGCAGATAAAGGAGAGCAATGCCTTTCCGATAGGGGCTATCTGTTCAGCCTCTTTCGTGCCTCCGGCTCTCCGCTGCATCATTTTCCAGCAAGCGACAAACAGTGCCTTGACGCGCGCTAAACCTGTTGCCACCAGCACTTAAATCACAGTAGTTAGCGCAGTGTAGGGAATACTCTTTTTTTTTTCTTGCGATAACTTTCGCGGTACATCCACAAGCCAGCTGTTTCAAGGAATGCGCTGATATCATTTAAATACTGCTGTTATTGTACGTTATTGCCGCGGTGTCATCTTCCTCTCACAGGAAGTCCAAATACCACCTAACCTTGGCGTGTTTTTTTTTATTGCTTTTACGGGTTCAGAAGCTATTCGTTCGGAAGGAGCGTTGACCTTTCTTCGACCTCGAATTTAACAGCGCCGCGCAACTGCGCTAGTATTGAGACAAAGTGCAAGACTTTTTTTCATGCCGACAGCTGTCATTCCCGTATTCACAATTCTGACATACAAAGCATCTATAGGAGCTACAAGTGAAGAACAGAAAGTTTTGGGTTGGCTGAATAAATCAATAAGAAACTCGTGTATAAAATACCTGAACTGTAAACATAAATACTTATAAACGAGAGTATTTTTACTCTTATATAAACAGCAATAAGGGAATTAGAAGAGGTGAATATAACAAGCAACTTAAGGGGTTTCAGTTTGCACATGATTGCAAAAATGCTGTCCATGTCGAACATTTGTTATTATCACTAACCTGCTCCTGAACATCGGAACTTACACACATGCCACGTGGCCACGTCGAACCCCCTTATAGTAAGGGGGTCCTTATCCTTACTGAGATGTCTGCGGTGTTACACGCTAGCCATTGAAGCAAGGAAGTTCAAAGAAGCGCTTAGCGAAGGGTGTTCGCCCATCTCCGTGGGAGGTTGAAGGGAGCACTATTGCTCGGAGTAAGAATGCGCTATTGCTGAAGGGTTTGCGCTCCGAACTTAGCCTTTGGGTACAGTTAAAATGTTTTTTTTTTCATTAAACATAATTCCGAACCGGTTTTAAAAAAAACATCCATGCACACCTATATACATTAACACCTCTTTTTGGGCTAGTTGATGCATACTTGAAATAGAGGAAAAACTAGCGTCAAACCATGCAAACCACAAGACAAGAACGAAGATGAGACACAAGCGCTTGTGTCTCGTCTTTGTTCTTGTCTTGTGGTTTGCATGGTTTCGCGCTAGTTTTTCTCTATTTCAATTACACCTATATACTCTCCACTCAGCCACAAATTGCAGTGTGCGGCCTCCGTTTTTTGTTCTATCTGCTCCTTTTTTCGAAGATATTTGCCACTTGGTAATGTGTATGCCTTTTTGTCAGTATTAATGGCATTAACTTTTTAGGTGTTTACTGCTCCACAATTCCGTTGATCTCCCTCGGTGCCCCCGCGTTCCTTTATTTCAAGAGAATATGAGGTTGCCGTGTGACTGGTATTCGTCGTTTCATAGGGACCCCTGCCAGCGTTAAACGCTCATTATTGGGCCTTCGAACCGGTTAAACTATGCTTTCTATTAAGAGGGCAAATTTAAATATATATATATATATATATATATATATATATATATATATATATATATATATATATATATATATATATATATATATATATATATATATATGTGTATATATATATATATATATATATATGTAACTGGTGGTTTCCGGAAATGCATTCAACATATTCGCATGTCAGTATCGAAACTGTTGGCTACGAAGCCATATTTATAGCCCTTCCGACTTTAATTGTTGCTTTTTGATTACTGAATACATTTCACGTACCAAGTTTAAATTATTTGGTTTGGGGCATATGCTAACAACTGCGATCCTGGAACTAACGATTTTTTAATGGCAGAACTTTTTTGTATTTTTGACTTCTTAATGAAAACACAGGGTTCTGCCTCGAGGTGTCTGTCGGAAAGCCAAACTCAGGTTCTGTTTCGGGTTGCCAACCCCTAGCCATGAAGTGGATCGCATGTAACCGCCTCCCCTGAGGTCTATTAGCGGCATGCTAATGACTGTGTAACGTTATACTACCCCACGTAGCTGCATCGCAGTTTAGCGCGATAATGTGTCCCCCATATTGGCCATCCCACCACGACGTGACCGTTTTATGAGCGCCCGTGAACGAACAAAACCTCCGCTCGTATCGTAATTGCGCTTGTCATCGCATCGTTATGTCAGGCCAATTGCAAAGGAGAAACCTTCGCTCTCTTCGGCGCATTAGCGCTAAGCACTGCTAACAGGCGCACATTTTTTCATTCTGCCCGTTAACGTACGTCACAGGGAGTGAGAGGCCACGCGTCGCATACTTCGGACGTTCGCGTCTGTCCCTGGGGGCCGAGCTTGAAGCGTGTTTTGTGGCAGACATTTCGAACGACGTGTTGTTTTATTTTGTTCCTTATCCAAAGGTAAAAAAAAAAACTCTCCATCATTGTTGAACCCGAGGAGCCTTGTTTGCGATACCAAAATGTGTAAAAAAAATTAAGCTCACTAGTTCAGTAACTAAATAAAAAGAATTATCCTTTCACCTAATATCGGCGGGATTGCGTAATATGCTTTCATTGATGAGCTCAGGTTGGAGTCCATTTCTTTAGCACAATTTTGTTAAACCTATTGTGGATTTGCGTCGTAATTGCCAGTTATAATGGCCTCGGAGAGGTTTTTGTTTGAACCGTCACTCTAATTCTCCTTAATTCGTCACGTTAATCACGACGCTGGGGAATTTCAGCTTGCCCTGTACTGTACCAGCCTAGGGCACCAAACAAACTTCCAGAGCTCATTACTACGTCATGCTTCTGTCGTGCTAGTCCCACGTTTCTCCTCACTTTGAGTCCATCCTTTCAATCTTAAGCAATACCAGTTATACGTAAAGCACGTTATACGGCCTGCTTCCCCATTTCGTCCTGATAATTTCAGCTGCAATTTGATCACTGATGCCAAGTAATACACTTCCCAGCTACGCCGCTAGTCCTTTCTTTGTATACAAGTTCAGTTTATTATTTTATTTTCGCTTGCTGCACGGTCCATGGTCTTCTTTGTAGGTTTTATTACTACTAGCCTTTAAGATAAGACCGCGTAAACGAGTAGGAGTTTAATCTGCAGATAGGTCCAGTGGCCATTTTGTAAATATTCTGCGACCGTACAAATACATCCTGCTCTACACTATTTACATATGCATTTTTTTTCGTTGTAATGAATGGTGCGGGAGAATGAAAAATTTGCGTCGACGAAGAGAATAATTACCACACCGTGCAGTGGATGCCATAGTGACTGTTTGGTTCCTGTGCGATAATCTGCAGTTTTTCTTTTTACTGCAGCGGTAGCCCAGTCGTTGGAGCATCCAGCTTGTATGCGAGAGGTGCGGGGTTCGATCCCCAGAGCCACCGCGTACAGGCGCGGCCAAAATATTACGGAACACGCTTCAGGATTTGAAAACTTCTCGCGCTTTCTGTTGAGGAGATATGACTGTATCTTGAATTCAGACACGACCGCAACTGTTACATGTGCTACGACATGTAGGAAGTTATTTCTAATTGTCTCTATGTAAAGCGTGAGAAGAGTTTGATCCCCGAAGTGCGCTCCGTATTATGATGTCCGATACTGTACTCACCAGTTTCTAATGCATGGGCACAAGGTTTCCCCTGGCTTTGTACTCTGTTTCTCTGTTGTGAGATGCTTGGAAAATGGGACTTTGACTCTACCTAGTGTAGGCGAAAAATACTTTCTGCCATGGCAGTGCTTGTCCGATGGTGATCTTACGCCATTAAAGATCATTGCCATCATCATTGAACTTTGAATATCTCGTATGTCGTGGTCACCGGAAACTCCGCATAGGGTTCTTCGAAGACCATATAGCTCCAAATAAAATGTGGATAAATGTGTGTATTTTTTCCCTCACTGGGTCATTAACAATCTTGTCCCTGCAGCCAGAATCTTCAACTTTACTGAACTGCGTGGATGAAGCGATGCCAGAGTGCCATCGAAGAGCGCGGGCAAATGATGTCGAGTCGACATCTTGTCACCGCCACGTTGTTTGAGCTGTTGAACTCAAAGCGTAGAGTGCGTTTCCCCAGTGACCAATTAAACGTCAGGGCTTTTGCTTTGCAATAAAACAACGTCAAAATGCGTGTTCGAACTGGCAAATGTTTCCTCAATCCGACCACATTGGGGGGTGTTGTATTTGTTCAGTCGTTAAGTCGTGTTCGACCCAAGTCGTGTTCGGCCCTATGTACCGCAGCACGCCAGGCCTTCCTGCCCTCTACTGTCTTCCATTGGAGGATGACATGATGTCGAATCGTGGCATATCAGGGCCGAAAGAGAAAATTCTCAAAACTGAGTTGTTTGCGCCATAAATAGCGGGCCTTCCTTCCATCGGACAGTTTCGGGACACAACGGCCAAGCGAACGTTATTTTTTTTCCTTCAATCTGGAAATTTAGGCTGCGGGACCGGTATGATCCTCACCACTGGGAGTGTCATATGGAAGGTGGCTTCACTTCGGCCTGCTTTCCGCGGAGCACACACGGGACGGACTCGTTGACACGAGCAGGAAAGAAGTGTCAGCGCCGACGCGCCTTGCTCGCGTAGACTTACCGGCCCACCACCACGAAAAAAAACAATACCAAGAGAGAAGCAGCAAGTCAACCGCAAAAATCAGCGGAGCTACACCGTTCTCTCCTGTTCCACAAATGAAGTGAGACGGAGCCGCCGCATGGCTTCCTTGTTTTTCTATTGCCACGCTGGCAGAGCAGGCACAATATTTTTTTCAATCCTTCACATTTTACTTTCGCCATTGCTTTGTACTCCAGAAAACGGATAGCGGGCAGGGGGAGGTGGAATCGAGGGATGATTTTTGAAGCACTATAGACTTATGAGAATGACAGCAGAACGATGACAACAACAACGATGGCGACAAAAAAGCAAGCCTTCCAGAAATACGCCGCCGGAGAACGCACATCCTCCAAGGAAACAGCTTCCTTCACGAGCACGTTCCGCAAGCACACCGACGAGCCAATGGCGGTAAGGAAGAGGGGGGGGGCACGGAACCAGCGGGGGAGTAATTCGCTTCACTGTCGTCGTCGACCGTGGGAGAGCACCACGTCTTCGAGAGGAGGCACCCACGACTTGGGACGCGCGTTTCCGTACCCTGCGGCCGACTTTAGCTCGTTCCGTTGCCTTTGCCGGCGCATGTTCCCCCTCCTTTTTTCTTCTTCCTTCTCGCTTCGCGCTCTGTGACGGACTCTTTAAGAAGAAGAATAGAAAGACAAGCATGAGAAGAACAAGCGGCTGAACCGCGCAACAACGACCCACGGAGGTGTCGAGCGCTTTGTAACGAGCAGACGCCCACGGACGGACGCTGAGCTCTGGCGGCTCCTTTCCGGACCTGGACTGAGCTTCCGTGGGCCAGTCGTGAAGAGGAAGATAGCGGTCGGACGGAATAGGCTCGCTTTTACCGTTGTCGGCTCACGGAAGCGCTGCATAGAGAAGCATGCGCAGAGAAAGAGAAAGGAAAATGAAAATATGCACCATGGGCAAGGTTTTGGTCTCAGGGGAAGAGTTCTATACGAGATACGTAGGATCCTTTGAGTGACGCAGGAGATATGCGCTCCATGCAGAGCACTTAGATTGCTGCCTTCTCAGTCGCTATTAGAGAGTTTTTTTTTTTTATATAGGCGAAAGATGTGCGAAAGATGGGCACACTGGAAACGCCGGGTTCCAGCTGTGTATGTGCATTCAACAGGAGGAGACGCGTGCCCGTCAATGCGCATGCGCCGTAGGTACCCGGCTCTTCCAATATACAGTCCAGCTCGATTTCAATGTACCCGCTTCGGTCAAGCTGAACCTGACCAAGAATGTTTTTCCTGGCGCCAAGGTCACTCTCATCATCATCATCAGCCTGACTACACCCGCTGCAAGGCAATGGTCACTCCCATGTCTCTCCAATTATCCCTGTCCTTTGATAGCTGCGCCCACCCTATGCCCGCAAACTTCTTAATCTCATCCGGCCATCTAACTTTCTGCCTCCTACTGCTACGCTTGCCTTCTCTTGGAATCCACTCCGTTACTCTTAAGGACCGTCGGTTATCTGTACCTTCGCATTAGATTCCCTGCCCAAGCCCATTTCTTCCTCCTGAATTCTACTAGGACGTCATAAACACGTGTCTTATCCCTCACCCACTGTGCCCGCTTCTGGTTTCTTAACGTTACACCTATCATTTTCCTTTCCATGGCTCGCTGCGCTGTCCTTAACCTAAGCTGAACCTTTTTCAGTAGCCTCCACGTTTCTGCCCCATAGGTGAGTACCGGTAAGGTTGTATACTTTTCTCTCGAGGGATATTGGTAGACTGCCGACAAGCATGAGGGTGCACGATGAAGCAATCCTTCGGCTATCTAAGTTCATGCATTCGCTGTAGCGTTCTTACGAAAATAAACGACGTTAGAGCAGTTCAATCCTGGCAAATTAAACCTGAAATCATCACCTTCAAACGGCGTTAGTCTGCACTGTACGTCTACGGTAGTACATCTGTCCTTTGGTTAAACTTTCTATTGGGTTAGGACCAGTTCACACAAAAAAATAAACTTCAAAGGAGCTGAGGTGCGACGTTCCCGCATTTGGCTTCAATTGTGCAAAAACCACGAGATGCCCCTGGCCGCTTTTTTGTAAACAGCGAACAGCTGCGTCTGCGCAACTCGGATCGTGCATTGCGTCAATGCTCACGTTGTTGCGCTTACAGACAACGTAGTCAGCTAGTGCGCATCAACCGCACGTGAGGACTATGAATAATACCAGGAAATTTATCCTGAATCGCTCCACCAAGCACAATATTTTTGGACAAGCCGTAATTAATGGGACGCCGCGAAAGACTTCCAGGACGCACGTTTTCCTCGGAATCCAATCCTAAATCAACTGTTTTCCGGCGCACACACTGAATAGTACGAATGGGCAACAAACGGAAATAAAACAGAAAACGAAATGCACTCTTTCTTCGTAATGTAGCTTCATGAGAGCATTTATTGGATCAATACCGACGAGAGCATTTCGTATTTTTCTCTTAAATATTATACCACTGGGGTGAATAATAAGTGTTCAGTCATGATTTATAAATCTTTACTTGGCTAAGCTGGCAGCTCTTTCTAAATCTTTACTTGGCTACGCTGGCAGCTCTAGCCCTGGATTTCGTCTTGTAGCAAGGCAAGCCCTTGCAGGCCCAGAGATCTTATCTTTTCAGCTTATTTCATTAATTCGTAATATTTTCACATATCTATAAATACGTCGCGAAAAGGAGGAAAGTCAGAGTTATTTCGCGACTCATCACTTAGGACTACGTACTGCAGAGTCAGGCAAAGATCGACATAGGGTGGCTACAGTTTGGAGTAGTGGGCATCTTATCCCCAGAACTGCTGGATCAACTAGGCATTTCTTACACCTGACCTGTGCGCTTTACATGTTAACGTGCATCGCAAGATGGAAGCTGTTCTCTAAACAAGACCTCATTTCTAAGCTGTCTCGAAAAAATGTGTTGTCGTGCCTAGAAGATTTCTGTAAATGGGCAGGTCCATTAGTCATGGACTTCATGACCTTGGACCTATCCCAAGAGGGTTAGGTTTCATGAAATTCACTGTTTTTAACAATTTTCGTTTGTCCCTAACCAAAAGGAACGCAAAAAAGACAGGCAAACATTATGCATACAAAAACATTGTTTATAATGGCCGATTTCATTATAATGCAGGCTCTATAGGATTTGTATTGCCTATCGACTAATCTATAGGACTTGTCTTTAGAAAGCCTATAGACTGTCTAAAGAATTTTTTGTAAGTGCGCTTCCAACATGCGTGGTTATAAAACACACGCCGGCGGGCCCGCGATGCTTACATCTTTGCGCACGTTCTGAAACGGTGCGATGCTCTCGTGCTGTAGCCAAAAGACCGGAAAGCCCCGGAATAAACAGGAGCCAGGCGTGTGTGTGGGAGTCTCTGAGCGATGTCGTCTACTCTGCAGCGCGCGGAGAAAAAAAATTCAGTCTAATACGCCCGCCCGAAGACATCCTTTTTGGCTTCCTCTTAAGTTGTAGCGGTCTGAATCATCGCCGTCGCACGAGAAAGGATGTATGTTCTGCCAGGCTTTGGGCGGACCCGCGGCCAGCCACAAGGTGCCTGAGCGGAGTTCATCGTTCACTGATGAAGCACGGATTCCAACTAGACGAAGTTGATGGCCGTTCAAGTACGCGCCCTCGCAGTGTAATGCGTACCGCTGTCAAGATGCTTCACTTGTGCGCTTCGCAAAAAGCCAAACAGAAGATAATAGTTACCCTTCATACCAGCGTCGGCGCAGCCGTATTGCTGGAAAAAATTAAAGAACCATTACGAAATTTCGTAGCCAAAGAAAAACAACTGATTGTCCAAGGCTCGAACACACGGCTGAACGACCACAACAGTTTGGCCACTCTGGGAACTAAGGTCACGAGCACCGCTGGGAAGTGGCATACCTGGAAATTCCGAAGCAAGCAAAGGTTAGACCAACGTCGCCAAAGCACGTCTGTCTAATAAATTTTCTAAACAGATCAGACCAATTCGTTCTAACTTTTAGCTGGAGGCTCTTTGTTGAAGATGTCGCGCTCTAGTCAATATCATCGAGGTCTATTGAACTGTAGAGAACAGACTTTTTGTTCATGCAGCACTTGTCTGCTGGGCATGTTACTGTCTAAGACTAACCAGAATAAATATATGCGCACCTAACTGAACCGCTTATGATTTTTTTCTTGTGAAAACCTGTCTCTCTGTCATAGCTGGCGTATAGTTATCGCCCAAGATGATCACGCAGATGTCGCTCAGCTGGGCGCTTCACTGATTCTAGGGTCAACGCCGTCATCGTCAAGGACGCAGCTTCGTGAACTCTCTCAAGGCTACCCCAGTGTCCGCCTGGAGATGCGAAGCCAACCTAACGGGGGGGACCTCTCGAGTGCGCATGCCACGACCATAAATATCCCAGCCTCTTCGCCGCAGGAATCGGCAGGCTGCGACCGCCTTCTCTGAATACACAAAGCATCAACAGTCACGCCCCCGCCCACCGGCGACACCCATTGCATCTCCTTCTCTGCCGGTGGGCCACGCTCAACCGGAAAGCCTGAGGGACGCGAACCCGTGACCTCGTAACCGATCTGCTTGTTTTAGCTATTCCACAGCCGCTACATACTGGTGCCGGCATCACGCGAGCGGCCCAGGTTTCCCCGGCTCCGAACGGTGTTGATGAGAGGAGCCCCGACAGCTCCGGCGGTAAATTAGTGGCCGACTTGCAAATAGCCGTCCGACCGTGTGTGCACAACGCCTTCCACGACCCTGGAGGTGCCGTGGTCAGCGTGGGCCGTCTACGCGGGGGGCACGGCGCTCCTTCGCCCATGTCGCTGCCCAAAAGGGTTAAGCAAACACCGCCCGGAAGACTTATGGCCTGCCACGCTTCCCCGGTTGCAGCTCCCTCGGCTCTGAGAACAACGCGGCCGCTCCTTACGCGGTCTTCTCGGAAGGCCCGCATCCAGTCCGATGGCCCGAGTTCCTGTCGTGCTCCTGTTTCTCGCTTTCCAGTCAGTTCACGGTAGTTCGCGCCCGAAAGACGACAATGCTCCGGACGTAGGCAGACCAGGCCCGGTTGTCCGTTGGGCTTGTTACCGGTTTGTCTGTTCTGTTTGCACGTCTCTGGTTCTGAAGACGAGACCGAAGAAGGCAAGGCTGAGTGAAGAACAGCGCCTAGTTATTTAGTGCATGAGTGCACGCTGACCGACTGCCCACTGCTTGTCCCACGGAAGCTCAGTCTTCCCAGCCCGGCTCACGCATATTATCCGAGCATGCAACATAACAATTGCGTCCTTACACCGCAAACACGACAGCCCTTCGGGGAGCCTTTGACTATTCGGGACTCCTCCTAGAAAGGGTATACAAAGGCATTCGCTTTAGACTAGTGAACAGTGGTTCGTTGTCCTTCGTGAGATCCTTTTGATTGTAATCGATCATTTCGAGAACACACAGCAGTGTGTTTCAGCCGGAATGAAAAGCGTCCTTTTCTTTTGAAGTGGCATCCAGGAGGCCCCTCTTGATTCCTCGTGTTGCTTGTGCAAATTGCCTGCACGTAATTTGACCCACGCCGAGTTAGCAAGCCAGTGAGGAGTTTTTCTCGCGGGTACACCTGGCTGTCTGGGTGGCCGAGCCGGAAGACACGGCAAGCTAGCAGTCAGGGTTTTGATCAAGCGCAGGCAATTGATCGAAGACGCATCCGTGCTTGGAAGCGGCATTGCCTCTGTAGTAAGATAAATGACGCCGCGCGTTGATAAAAGTCTCATTTGTTGTTGCTGTTGAACGCTGAACGAGTGTGCGTTTACAGATACCAGGTGTAATATTGCTGCTGATAGTAGAAGGGGATTGCTGGTTTTGCCTCAAGGCGAACCAAATAGGACATAAAACAACCCGCAGACATTCGCCCTTCATGTTTCGGCATAACTCACCCTGCTCACCCGCTCGTGCGCATTCACTCGGTCCCGCAAAGGAGATTTATAGTCAGTGCCGCACTTATTTACGCACAAGGCAGCGAGGTCCGACACAACACTATATATCTGAAAGAGTAACAGCAACAGCAACATCAAGTTGAGTTAGATTGCTTATATGATGAATAAGAGAGCTTTTGTATGCACCAAGTTGCAGAAATTGAGAACTCTTTAATGCTTCGGCGGCAAATACCTCCGGGCAGAGATCAATATTGCAGCGTTGGAAAAAGACAAGAAAATTCGAATGGTCAGGCAGCCAACGCACACGTACCATGCTGCTTGTCGAAGACGGTACGTGTTATCACAAATGTACGAAAATAGGAGGCTGATGAAGATGAACATGGCTTCCGACATAAAGACTTATGAGGCCTCTGTTTGCGCAGCGTTGGGAGAAATTATTGTTTGAAGTTGCGTAGCGTGGGGGCCGTCAGTATTTCTTTATGGTGGTACACCTCGAAAACTACTTCGTTATATGAAAGAATGCCGGAGGGTTCTTGGTGTTCCCCGCAAAAAAAAAAGAACCTTGCCTTTCTAATCTTCAGTTAGCCTGCCCCATGTTCCACAAAAGAGCAAGAGAGAAACTAAATGGTGAAGATTTCTTGCATAATGCAAGGAAGCGCAAAGCCTTCAGTCTGCCGTGAACTTCTTTTGCGGTTCTTTCTTATATCATTCCCGTATCCAATAGCAATACTTCCTAGCTTCTCAATACTGCCACGTGCTTCTGGCACCTTTGCAATTATCTTGGCTGAGCCGTACTTAGCCTTGACTCCGCCATATATAATTTGAAGCCCCTCTTCAACAGAACTGAGGAGAAAAAAAGGCTTCAGTCTTCTGTTTGCGCGTCCGTCTTCCTCTACAACATTGTTATCGCTTCAAAGCTTGCGGGCTGCAGTCAACATATGTCAAGGGAAGCGTCTCGTACAAAAAGATGATTTTGCATGCACGTCTCCCACAAGAGGAACACTTGTCATGTGATAAGATAATTTGTTGTCCTGCTTTTTACTGCTACGCACGAATCTAGCAAGGCTTTTCTCTTGAAAGAAAGAAAAGATATATTATCTCTTTGCTTTAACTGCTGCAGAGCACATGCCATCGAAATAAAGAATAAGAGAACTGGACAGTGGGGTACAGGCGGACGATGCGAAGAGCCCCTTGCGCAAGCAGCGGAAGCCACGAGCGTGGGACTGGGCAGTCAAACCAAATTCGGTCGCTCGATGAGCAAAGCTCAGTCACGCGTGCCGAGGAGACACAGTGGTTCAGTTGTGGCGACACCCCGTCATCCATTACGAAAGCACAATGGGTTAAAGCCTTCCTCTCCTGCGAAAGCTTCGTGACTGGAGAGCAGCGGCGCATCTTTCGTCTCCATCGAACGAGGATGACGACCTCGTCCGGCCGGGTACCGCCAGTATTGCCTTTACTCAGGCAAAAGTGAGTCGCCCATGCATATTTCGCCAGTGCGCGCCACTCCCGAGCAACGAGAGCGAATGCAGATGAGAAGCTGCGCATTCGAGGCACGCGACGCTGGCGGAGGAGCGACGACGACGTTGCCGGGAGAGGGTTTACAAAAACCCCTTCCGTTTCATTGTGGCGTGAATGCTCCATCAAGGAAGACGCGGCATCTTTGTTTGCCAAGAGCGCCACGCCGATCGCGGCTCGGAAACAACAAGATCGAACGCTCTGGCATGACCGCGAGGATAATGGCTTCACCCTTTCCGGCTGAGCCAGAACAGTAATTGCGTCGCGTCAAAACAAGACGCATGTCGGAACACTGGGGGCGTGCGAACAAGTTGTTAGCCATTTTAGACTCGGCGGAGAAAGCGAGAGTGGTCCTGATTCTCAAGTCACCAAAACGAAATGGAAACGAAAATCAGGTTTCGTATCTTTAAACGACGTCGTACACCGACAGGTGCTGTGCCTTTCTCATGCTTTTCATATTTTAAAGCTGGCAGCATACGTAAACGCCCTGTTAAAAAAATAATCGTACAAATGGCTACGCTCGTCCCTCCTAGCAAACGGAATTGGAAGCATGGAGCGCCGCTTCAAAATTGCCACTTAGGCACAGTCAGCTGGCGGCAAACGGAGCGAGAAGTATGAGGAAGAGCACGAGTGAGGGCCAGTTTTGCAAGGTGTCACGGCAATAAATGCGCACAGAAATGGAAAGAGCTGTGCGAGAAACACAGGGAATGTAAACAATAAAAATCTGCATACTTTCTCTGTCTTATGAGCTATGCAAATGCAGCGTTTCCCTGAGAACTAAGCTTATCCATCATCTTTCCTTATCGTTATACGTGGGCCTAAATGTAAGTAATGAAAAGACAGCACTGGAGTCACCGCGTAAAAGGGAGTACGAACTCATTTTGAAGCACTGCAGTTCTGACTACGACAAATAGGCAAAGTGGGCCCAGAAACTTCGCAGCAACTAATATCGCTGCACAGTGCACAATCGCTCTAATGCCAACTCACCGCAAGCGCGGTATGCAATTAAGCGGCCCTTAATTTTTTTTTCACTAAGACGCACTTAGGCTTTTAGTTTTAAAGCTCAGCTGGATCCGTTCCTAACCCGTGTCCTTCATTAAATTTCGGTAAATTACTCCAAGCATCTCTTTCTTCGCGCACCATTACTGGTGATTTGTCGGTTACCTTCACCCTCCTACACCTGCGCAGTATCCAAGCAATGAGCAATGTGTATCTCCGTATGCTGTCTATATCACTTTTCACATCACACACTTGCCTGAGGATTTCCCCTCCCTTGTTCACTTTGTGCTTATCAAGAACCATCTGCCCACCCTCTCTCTACCAAATACTTGAGTGGGGAGATTCAACGAGTGTGTAAAGTTTTTTTATATTTTTTTCCCTGCTCGCTACCCGCCGCGGTGGCTCAGTGGTTAGGTCGCTCGGCTACTGATCCGGAGTTCCCGGGTTCGGACCCGACCGCCGCGGCTGCGTTTTTATGGAGGAAAAACGCTAAGGCGCCCGTGTGCTGTGCGATGTCAGTGCACGTTAAAGATCCCCAGGTGGTCCAAATTATTCCGGAGCCCTCCACTACGGCACCTCTTTCTCCCTTTCTTCTTTCACTCGCTCCTTTATCCCTTCCCTTACAGCGCGGTTCCGGTGTCCAACGATATATGAGACATATACTGCGCCATTTCTTTTCCCCAAAAACCAATTATTAATGTTATGCCCCGCTCGCTAGTACCCCCACCGCGCTGCTAAAATTTACTGCTTAAACGTCAGTGACGTCATATAACTGGAATCTGGAGCTCTGTCTCTCTGCTAAGTGTTTTGTGTGATTGTTTTTCTCTGTTTTGATAACGCAAAATGCAGCGCAAAACGTCGAACCGTCCCACTTATGACACAGCTGACATCCATAAGCTGTCCGTGGTGTCAACGAATATCGGCGGAACTGTCACTCTATCACGGCCTGCCTGATTAACCTTTCTTGTAGCATATATGCATACCTGGCCCGGTGCAAAGTAACAATTCCTTTCTTTTTTTATCTAGCTCTCTCTCTCGGTGAGTGGCTCGAGTGAAACCCCACCCTGCGTTCCCTCCTTGCCATTGATTTAATACCTTGAACGAATCACGAAGAGCAGAAAATAAAATACATACACAGGGATACCAAATGCCATCTACGTATTGGCTTTAGCAGTTGTTTATGCCTTTACTGGTAGTGACGCTTACGATCTTGTGCCGTCCCTTCCTGCAGCCAATGGCAATGCTTTCGTCTGTTGGTATCGCTTCCCTCCACCTAATGGGAATCCTTCGATATTGTGGCATCACTTCAACGCATTACGCGCATTGTACGACCGATAACACAGCTCGGCCCCTTAGAGTCTATCGCATTAAAAATGAAAAGTGGAATGGAAGAGAAAGACTGTCGTTAGACTATGGGCAGGTCTTGGCTGTGGGCATCTGTGTATCATTCGTTTGTTTCTGTTGCATCAGCTCACAGCTAAAAGCCATATCATTGCGTGCCAAGTCATTTGAATGGCCGCTACGTTGTCTTAAAAAATTGTCTTCGGTCTAAAGAAGGGAGCACACTGTGGCTGCATTTAACGGCAACAATTTTTATTCATCATTTTGCTTCTTTGCCATTGGTCAACACTTGCCCCCCTCTCTCTCTTTATAGCCTTAACCCCGCTTCACACTGCTGGCTAATACCAGCCATGACGTCACACTGGGCAGTTACCAGTGATGCAGATCGGTAGCAATGAATCGGAAACAGAACCAATTCAAAATGTGGCCCCTGTTCGCGATAGTCACGTGCGTCTGTAATGTGCTTGTGGTTTTCCTGAAGAATTCTGGACGTGCAATCTGTGGGCCTCATATTATTCGCATCAACCTGGTTGCATTTTTTCCTCAGGCTTCAAGTTTGCAGCGCTGAGAACACAGCAGAAATTAAGAAGCACCTGTCGTCCACACCTTTCGTTTCAGTAAAACAACGGTGATTGGCGAAAGACACAGAAACCAGGAAACAACTCAGCAGTCGCTGCACCTCAAACTACAGGAACAGATTCTTGGCGCAAGGTCAGCGAGTGAGCGTCGACTCGCAAGCTCCGACCTCAGGTGCGCAGCGTTATATGCGCCGTACGCGCGCGAAGACAACGATAGAAAAAAAAAAAAACGCGGCATGCGGGAGCCACCGACTAAGCAGACGCTATAGCGCGCCGCATGCGAAAACTTTCGATCTTGCAGATTGCTTCTCGTCCTCCTCCCACCCCGTCAAGAGTGGGCGATGCTTATCAATAAAGCGGTTGTTCGCTCCGTTCAGGGACCTCTGGCGCTGCTGCGGTCATCGGCGTCTCCGCAAGAGCGGTAGCTGCAGCTCTACCTCTAAGAGGAACCGTCTCCCTGACATCGGGACTTCAAAACAGTTGCGCGGGTTTTCATTTTCTCTCTCTCTCTCTCCTCGTCTCGTATCTTGCAGGAGAGAGAGCACGCGACCTTTTTGATGGATGAACTGGGAAGAGGCGAGCGCGCGGCCGTCCGGGGCGAGCACGCAACGAGCAGCGCCCCCTCTCTGGCAGAGTGGAACGCCTATTAACGAAAGTGTTGGTTGCGAAATGAACGACAGCGCGGGCCGCCTCGCGTATAACCGACAGCACACCGCGCGTTCGCTTTAAACAACAGCACAGCGACAGGCGCTAAAAAATGAACGCGTGAAACAAAAAAAAATGAAAACAGAGACACGCCAACATCCAGCTTACATAAGCCGCGTTTAAGAGCGGCAATGATGACGAAACGTGACAACGTGAGGTTCCCATCTAAATGGTTTCTTCGTGTCATTTCGCGCGCGCCGCCTTTGGCAGCGTAGTTATGCTACGCTGGCCATGTTGCAGTCTCTATCCGTTTCTGATTTGGTCTTTATTCATTTTTTTTTATGGCGAACTGATGTCTCGACTGTCCCTGTCCAAAAGAAGAGGTGGCACTCGAAGAGCAGCCTACGATGCAAAGCCTAAGAACAAACGCCACGCACGGCAAAAGCGGAGGTGAAAAAGAAGAGAGCAACGTTTCCCCAGCGCCTTTTGATCGTCCGGCGCGTCATTTAGCGCGGGGCTTCAATATCTGCCCACGAAGGGAAAGGGCGGAAACGCATCGGTCTTACTTTCGTCGACAGCCGCGTCGCGAGGAGCGCGCAAGAGTCGCCGCAAGAGCCCCTCCCCTTGCGTCACTGCCGCCGTTGCGTTGCGTGCCTGGAGCAGGCACTTTCTCCGCCCAGCATGGCGGCCATGGGACACGCGGGATAGCACGCCGCCAGCGCCCTCGGAAAGAGAAAGTGGACGACGTGGTCACGCGTATTCCCAGGCTCCCGACCTGCGCCCAGTAAACGCATTAATAAGGTTTACTTATTAATGCGTGAGCACTACAACGGCCATGCGAACGGAAATCAAGAGTCGCATTCTCCAACCTGTTAATTTAACGTTGTCCATTTCGCGTCCATTTCGTCCTGTGTCAGCGGTCACTCAGGTATACCCGCGGCTTTCAAGCGACCCAGCCATTGGGTGGTTGGCGACCGGACCTTACCGTTGGAGGAAATTGGATACAATATGCAGCCAATGGTGAGGTTCATCGCAGCGCTCTGTCAACATCAGGCACCACTGGCTGTCATTGGCTGCGATATGCAGCCAATGGTGAGATCCGGTCGCCAACCACCCAATGGCCGCGTCGCTTGCCCCAGACGTTTAAAAGCCGCGGGAATATCTGAGTGATCACTGACAGAGCTCCGAATGGACGCGAAATGGACAACGGAAAGTGGACATCTTATGGAATACGGTGCCGGGAGCTCACCTGTCCGTCTGTTTAAACTGGAGTGGATGGGATAAGGAAAGTGTGGAGTAGGTGGGGTTTCCATGACGCCATGAAGAAGGAAGCTCAGGGTAAAGGGCTTTAGCACAGAGCGCACACGTGCGCCGCGGTTAGGGGGGAGGATAAGTCAAAGAACCACCAAAGAATCAGAAAATTTGAAATTGACGTTGGAATTGGAAGAATTGGAATGTGAAACGTACGATTGGAATTGCAACTGGAAGATTTGGAATTGAAATTACGATTAAAATTAGAATAGGAATTGGAGATGTTATTGGAATTAAAATAACTAGGATTTTAATTGAAAAAATTCGAATTGAAGTCAGATAATTGGAAATCATGCAAAGATATAAATTGTCAAAATGAAACTTAAATTGTCATTGGCTATGAATGAACCAGTTGGTCAACCAACACAAATCGCTCAGGGAATCGAAGCCCACATGCTAACGCATTCACCTCCGCATCAGTCGCATTGATCACCCGCAATTTTTTTTAATGAGCAGGAATCTAAACATGAAAAAACGAACCAAAGAAAATATGTGCGCCTTGTGTCAGCCTATGTATCGACTCGTTGGTTTCGGCGACCTGGTCGTGCTCCCCTCAGGAACCGAAACTTCCAGACATAAAAGCACATTTGCGCTGGTGGTGGTTAGGACGGTAAATGCAGAGTGAAGATGGAGGGGTGGAGAGCCTTAATCGGGGTTGCTCAGTGCGTCATCTGAAGCCTGGAGTTCCGCATACTATGCGAAAGGTATTGATGGGGGTTAGTCACTATAGACAGAAAGGAGTAAAAGGGTAGTGATCGGTCCTCTAGTGCATTTCTCTTTTATAAAAGGGAGTGCACTACACGACAGCTTGCTCCCTTTTTTTGGTCCCGTATAGACATATGCATATTTAGAGTGTGGGCTAAAGGGGTATATGGCGTCCTCTCCATAGATTAGCGTGGACATCGGAGTCAGTACAGGGGACCTCAAGGGCAGATACGAATTTGGAGATATTCGTCGTCTTTTGGCCGTTGGAAATGGACCAATGTAGGCTTTAAGGTTGAAATGAAATGACGTCGCAGGATGACTACGCATGCACGCAAAAAGTCAGTGCGTGAAATAAACGAGACCAGGAAACAGTTCGTTGCTTCCAGAGACAAAAATCCTCTTACATAAGTTAACTCCCTTCTTCGCAAGTGCCACGAGAGAGAGAGACCAAGTGCTCTGGCTTGTAGCAATACTTTTCGTAATTATTTTCCGTCATTACCACTGCCCATCATGGGGTCCACGAATGGCATTACTTGTTTAGTTATCAGTCATGACGTGACAAGCCCCAGGTGCTAATAGAGAAAAGAACATAATTATTTTAAAATTCCAGCCTAGTACCATGCCTATATTGACATTAGCAGCAGTTCCTACATAACTTTTTGTTCAAATCTGGTGCCCCCCCCCCCTTTTTTTACTTGCATTCATAACGCATCCAGAGTAACGCGCTGGGGTAGAGTAAACTTATACGATGAGTGGATGAAGCGCACTAAAGACACGGCACATAGGCAAAGACGGACACGACACAGGCGCTCTTTGCCTATGTGCCGTGTCTTTTGTGCGCTTCATCCACTCAAGCTATGAACCAACTTGCCCAAGAACGTGTTCTACTACAATAAACTTATACGAACCATCATAAAGTGTCTCTTTGCCAAAAAAAGTAACCAGGCAACGGGGGTTTGTTTTTTTCGCTCTAAATGTGAATACGCCGATATTAGAGTAAAAGGGAATAAAGTGTCATTTAGCGCACACCTTTATATAAAAGGCTGTTTTCTCGAGGACAGCTCAGTCCTTTTTTTTATTTCTTTCTGTTTAGAGGGTATCCGTGTAGCGGAGCATTGAGAAATTCATGTAATGGCGGCAGAGCTTCAGCTGCATTCATGTCACACAGTTGTCGATTCATAACATTCCGATGACGATTACAATACTCCCTAATGCAAAATTTGAGCGCAGCTCTCTAGGTGTCTCAAGCTCCATTGGCTCATTGTTTTGTTTTGTTGGGTCGCCTGCTCCTCTGGCAACGATATTAGTTCGATATTAGTCTTAATTGATGAAGACGACGATGTACAATGCACATCGCGCTAGAATGTGTATATTAGTTCGATAGTAGTTTTAGTTGCAGGCGAAGACGACGTGAAATGCACAGCGCGAGTGTGTGTTGCAGTTTAACACGAGGCGTAATCGGCTGCGGCCATAGCCTAGTGCTCTCGTGCAGTGGCCAGGGAAGGTGATCTGTTCTCTGCGCCCCGGGTTCGAATACCAGTCTGGATAATGTTCATTATATTCATTTGTTTATTTATGCTTTGGCTCGGCCAGATCGACGGCGGCGGCGCGGCTAAACCAATGAAGAGGCGGTTAAGAGCTGAGCTATAAAAATAATTACAGTTTTAAATATGTGCAAGGTAACGAGAACCCCTGCCGTTACCTTTAAGGACCTTTTTGTTTTTAGTGGTACCATAAGGGCTCCAATATACGGCTGAGAAACAAACGCAGTGCGTATATGAACGAAGAGTGTGACATTCGTGGACCACTTAAGCGTAACCGCTGTCGCCCATTCAAAATCGACTCTGATGGTGGAGCGTGGTGGTAATTTAGTGCCAAACGGTTCTGTCAAGTTCTAGACTTGACGCTTCACTCTACCTTGCGCCACTGGTGTTCGAGCATTACAGCTTGTTATGTTTCATATAGAAACGCGGAAATTTGCGACGTGCGCAACCATTGGGTAAACTGTGAGAGAAATCTGAAACGCCGTTCCCGTCAGCACATCTTTTGGAGTGCCGAAGTCTTTGCACCTTTGTTGGCAACACCGCAAACAGCAGCTGTGTGGCCGCTTAGTTCGAGCTGCACCACTCGTGGTCCTTTTGCGACGAGGCGTTTGCGATTTCTTTCAGCCGAAATGGTTTCCATCCACGATTAGTGAACAGCGAAATCTTTAAACGCATGGTCAGAACCTCCGTTTGATTTATATATAATCCGTGCAACCGTGCAACTTCGTGGAACCTGAGCTGCTGGCACATAATCAAGAATCGACTTCGAACAGCTTTTCCCGCGTAAGAACTGCTTCATGTTGATCGATACCTACTTGGGGCAGAAGAGCCGGAAACTTGTCGAATTTGTACGCGTTCGTGTTTACACAGCGTTGAAGGACATCGGACAGAGGCTTCTAGCCTGGGCAGTTAACATATACAGTCAGAGACACGACGGCCCCCAGCCCGTAACCAAGATGGTTTGGCTGTTCATTAACCCATGGTCTCTAGTGGCCTCGTCTTGCTTTTTAGCATTCTTACCTTCCAACAATGCGCCCTTGGATTAGTCGGCTGCCTCGAAAAAGTGCATTTCTACGCTCAGCCGTAACAACGATGTACAGAAAGCCGCGATTCAGGCTGCGCAAGAGCGTGCGCGCGTCCACAGGCGTCAAAGAACGCCTGACGCGGCGGCCGCTAAACGATGGGGCGACAAGCGGGAACAGATCGCAGCCGCCTAACGACGCTTTTGGTATGCCATTGAAGCAGGGTCTGGTCCTGTATTGTTGCCCTGTCGTGGCGCCGATTGCTTCTTGAAGGGCGTCTGCAGCGGATACGCCGTAACGAACTGCAAACGCTCCGTACACGCTTCGCGAAGTCAATGAAAGCTGCGCGCTGACCACAGCGATTCCCTTGTCCTATAGGCGGCGTGGCAAACTGCCGACATACCGCTGTGCGGAGTGAGAGCCATGGAAAACGGAGATGCAGCAAAAAGAGGAACTATCGGGAATGCGACGCGTCGCATCCTCGTATGTATATGCGAAGGACAAGAGCCAACGGGCGGCTTAATTTTTTTTGGCGCTTTGTGAGTCGCATCCCCCGCGTCGCGCTCGCGACCGTCCGCACATGCGTAGAGCTGGCGGCGGCGTTGCTTCCGGTATGCCAAGGGGCGATGTCTACGTACCGCAAACATCAACTACAGGCACCATGGCCACGGACCGAGTGTGACATGTCCATTCAGAAACAGCGGAATATGGGTGAAGGTGTGTCCTCATTTAGGGGAGTTCTCTTTCACCCATGGGGCCTTTCCCCGCAGGGAAAGGGGACTGTTCCGGTTAGTCACTGAGGTCATAAATAGCCTTCACGAGAGATACAAGGTTACAGCGCTCGAATGCACAGAGCAAAGGAATGAAGCGAACGGATCACGGCACTGAGCAACAACTCGAGTTGCCGTCAGTGCTGTGCACCGTCCGCATCGTTCCTTTCGTCTGTGCATTTCTGTGCTTTAATCTTGAGCAGAAGATGCACCGGCTAGCCTGCAAAAATTTCCATGTGGCACTTGCGGAACAGGATGCTTCCCATTCGCCGCTACGATTGAAGGCGGAGCTGGCGTACACCCTCAAGGCTTTTAGGCTACACATGACACGAATGCGATAGAATGTAGAACGGAACACAGTGGACATTGCTTACTTGGTTGAGGACTGCACGCGACATGCGCAAGTCGTGGGTTTGGATCCCACCCCCGGAGTGGTTGTATTTTCTTCAACTTTCTATAAAATTATCTCTTATCTAAAGGATTACGCAACTGATTTCCTACCGTAATCAACACTATAAAAGCAAATAGATATGCATTCTCTGGCCTCGGTGGCTCTTGCCTTCTTTCTTCACGCATTTATATATGCATATAAACCAATATATTTTATTTTGCAATAAAATTTGAGCCCTCTCAATTATGCACAGGTGCAGATTGTTTTCCGGAAATTACTGTATTCGACGCCAAGCGTGCATGTGCCAAAGAATTACTCCCGTTATAAAATGCGGTGGTGGCTCTACACACTGCAGAAAGGCTACCAGAGCCCTGAGACCCTGTTTTCGAGGGCTAATGCCATAAAGTATGTGAGCTGCCATCGGAGGGTTATGAAGAGTGTGTATTGGCGCTTGGACATACCCCTTGCAGCAGACGCCACGTGTGCGACTCATAGTACGCAGGAAGATGCATTGAATATTATCTACCGATCACTGCAGTGTGAAACCCTCATGCCGCAGTCGTCGCCATCGTTCAGCATTCGCTTGAACATGAGCGAGAGCCAACGCAGAAAAGCCTAATGGAAGGAGGAGGAGGAGGAGGAGGAGGAGGAGGAAGAGGAGGACAATGAGGAGGAGGAGGAGGAAAGGCAGGGAGGTTAACCTGAAGAATAGCCGGTTTGCTACCCTGCACGGGGGGAGGGGGATGACTGGCCGCCCTGCACGTGGCGTGTGGATAAAGGGAGTGAAACAGAAGAGAGTGAAGATCATTCCATCGCAGCCAATGAAAACAAAAACAAAAAACGAGTACAGTTTGTCTATTAGATGCTGCTCATTTGTGTGGCGCTTAATTATCTAAGGGGAAGAAGGACTGATGGTCACACGACCCGGCTCCTTTATACAAGTTGCACTCTCAGATCACAATTTCGGTTTGGTTTATGGGGGTTTAACGTACCAAAGCGACTCAGGCTATGAGGGACGCCGTATTGAAGGGCTCCGGGAATTTCGACCACCGGGGGTTCTTTAACGAGCACTGACATCGCTCAGTACACGGGCCTCTAGAATTTCGCCTCCATAGAACTTCCGCCGCCGCGGCTGGGGTCGAACCCACGTCTTTCGGGTCAGCAGCCGAGCACCGTAACTACTTAGCCACCGCGGCGGGTTTAAGATCACAAGTATAGGGACATCATTCGTGAAAACGTCCGTACGTATGGGTGAAAACTTGAAATCGGGAGGTGTTCTCGCAAGCAGCCATACGCGTATTGAGTAGGAGTTACAGTCGCGTGCCAGTGAAACCTTCATTTGCGCGGAGTGTTCTAGAAGCAAAACTCAACAAGGCGGCTTACCCGGAAAACGAAGTAGGAGGAAATTTCACTACGTATTTAAGAGGTTATGACGCCTTATTTCTAGGATCTCTTCCTTGTATTTTAAGCCTTGGCATAACTGCTGTGTTTTCGCGACTGTTGCAGAACATTCGCGGCACTTTCACTAATGTAAGCCGTCGCGGTGGCTCAGTGGTTATGGCGCTCGGCTGCTGACCCAAAAGACGCAGGTTCGGGCCCGGCCGCTGCGGCCGAATTTCGATGTAGGCGAAATTCTAGAGGCCCGTGTACTGTGCGACGTCAGTGCACGTTAAAGAACCCCAGGTGGTCGAAATTTCCGGATGCCCTTCACTACGGCGTCCCTCATAGCCTGAGTTGTTCTGGAATGTTAAACCCCCATAAACCAAACCAAACGATTAATGCCAGCGATATTACTATTCAAGTACTGCAGCAGTGATGAAGCAAGTGCGGAAAAGGAAGGTGAACACACTAAAACTTCAATTTCATACCTGCTAAACGTAGGCGTTCAACTAGACACGCAGTGGTGCAAAATATAAGGTCTCTAAACTGCCAAAAATTCTCTTTCGTACTTGCTAACAACCAGCTCTGTCAATGAAAACTGAAGCCGAAGTCGCCGCGCTGATTATCCTTGAAATACGATAGCTTTAAACGTACTATCAGAAGAACATTAGCCCTCAACTGCATATGCCTGGCGATAAGACGATAAGTAATGCCATCCCAGTTCAACTCAATCAGAACTAATCAGGCCTAGGAACTGGCACGAACGAATCGCCTCTTCCTTGACGAATGCAACGAATGTGCGAACGAGGGTTGGGTAAACTGCCGGATAACGGGAGCCAAATATTTCTGTGTGTGTGTGTGTGTGTGTGTGTGTGTGTGTGTGTGTGTGTGTGTGTGTGTGTGTGTGTGTGTGTGTGTGTGTGTGTGTGTGTGTGTGTGTGTGTGTGTGTGTGTGTGTGTGTGTGTGTGTGTGTGTGTGTGTGTGTGTGTGTGTGTGTGTGTGTGTGTGTGTGTGTGTGTGTGTGTGTGTGTGTGTGTGTGTGTGTGTGTGTGTGTGTGTGTGTGTGTGTGTGTGTGTGTGTGTGTGTGTGTGTGTGTGTGTGTGTGTGTGTGTGTGTGTGTGTGTGTGTGTGTGTGTGTGTGTGTGTGTGTGTGTGTGTGTGTGTGTGTGTGTGTGTGTGTGTGTGTGTGCGCGCGCGTGTATGTGTGCGCGCGTGTGTGTGTGTGCGCGCGCGTGTGTGCATGTGTGCGTGCGTGCGTGTGTGTGTGCGTGCGTGAGTGTGTGTGTGAGTGCGTGTGTGTGTATGTATGTGCGTGTGTGTGCGCGTGTGTGCGTGCGTGCGTGCGTGCGTGTGTGTGTGTGTTAAAACATATAGGGCAATTGTGGCATCAGCTGCTTACAGCTTGATTGCCGCGCTGTAAAGATATGCCGAAAAAAAACCTATTTGAAAGCCAGTGAGACCGGCGCCGACGCAGAAGTATAAACTCGCTGAGCCTTCCTTGGACGTGCGCTTTTAAGGCGCGACGCTAAGTCGTGCGACAACAATCTTAATCATAATGATTACGCAGCGGGCCTTTACTAGGAAAAAAGGAAATGGCAGCTTGCGCCATGTAGGCACTGTATATCAGGTGTCCTTCCAAGTGCACTGGACATTTCGCACTCTAGTAATTGCTTCCGCATCCTTATCTGTTTTTAGTTGCACATTACGTCACTGCATGGTTCTTTGTCTGAATATATGCGCAGGGTCGTATAAGTCACGTGTCTTGTACTGCAGGACATTGCCTAGAATAGATAATTGTAGTGGGCGCTCCGCATCTTCAACTTCGGGGCACCCTTGTCCAGCACTTCTCTTCGTTTTCATATCTTGTGTGTGTTTTCTTATATAAATAGCACTTTTGACTAATTTTAATATTTCTCCCGTCCGCTTTAATCTTGAAAGGCTTACGCTTTCCGCGCCACAATATAGTGCCTTAGGTTTGCTGTTATTGTACTTGTTCCGACCATAATTCACGGGTTTACGTCCCATATCTCCGCGAAAAAAAGAAAGCTCTTGGCGTGTGTTTGTGGTCTCCTGCTTTCCTGTCACTTGATCTGCGTCAGTATTCCGTTAAGCTTGGCAACAACACTTAGTGTCGTAACCTAAGCGTGACCAAATGGACCTTCCCCGTAACTTCCACGAAAGTAACGTGCATTCCTGCCATAGTGTTATCATTAAGGCTATACCCTCCCAGTAAGTTACCCGACAACGGGCCTTCTGCTTTACGCGTTAATGCTGTTTTTAACTGGTTGTAACAATGGCTGTAATATCCGTGTGTTAGATATTCAGGATCGCATTCACTCAGGCATGGGCAAGCAAGGTTCAGGGTGTCTCAACATTTCCCAACCAGTTATGGTAGTATTAAGTTACGAGTAGCCACAGAGCAGCCCACTAAACGGAATTCCTCTACGAAAGCCTTGAAACGATTCGATTTTCCCAGCCATGGAGTGTTTAAGTGTTTGTACATACAGCTGCCAAAAAAAAAGATAGGTACAGTGAACCCTCGGCTTCTAAAATTTTCCGACTGTCAAGACGGAAAGCCAGTGAAATATGTGCGAATAAGAAACATTCTTGGGGCCGCAAGCTGTCCATTATCCATTTCGCATCCATTTGGTCCTGTGTCACTGGCCATTCAGAAATACCCGCGGCTTTCAAGCGTCCTGTGAAAAATGTCGTTGACGACCAGACCTCAACATTAGCTGCATATCGCTGCTAATGACAGCCAATGGTCAGGTCCGGTCGCCTGCTGTTGACGGACCGCTGCTATGCACTTCATTATTAGGTGCGTAGCAGCCAATATGAACCATTGCATATTGTCACTGCATTGCAATGTGCACCATTGCACCGTTTCATATGCACCATTGGCTGCATAACGCAGCCAATAGCGAGATCCGGTCATCAGCCACCCAATGGCCGCTTCCCGCAGACACTTGAAAGCCACGGGTATAGCCACGGGTTTATCTGAGCGACCAATGACAGAGGACCAAATGGACGCGATGGGGAATGGGAAAAGAACAGCTTATAGAACACGGCCCTAGTGTCGCATATTTACTAATTATCTTCCGGTTTCATTTATTAGCCTCTTTACCACTGGTCGGCCCCGCCTGTGATGAAAGAGTCAGCGAACGGCATGACATATATTCTCTATAATTTCTGGCGTCACAGGCGGCTGCAGACTGAAACAGAAGGTCAATGGGTGCACAACATGGCCGCCTGATTTCTTGATCATTGTCAAGAATAGTGCTTTAAAAACAATGCAGGGAGGACACTGTATACCGTTTCTGCTACAGCGGAAACGAGCACTCAAACACCGCTCAAGCAATGGGCGGCATTTGCCAAAACCGTATCTTCTTCTGTGTACCGGTCTTGTTTGTCCAGCCAAACCTAATTCGAGCTTTGTGCCAACTTTCCCGCCATAGAGTGCAACACGGTGCTTGACGACCGTTTTACACTTATGTCCATATAAAACACAAGAAACCTCTCTTTGACACGCGATCTTCTCAACGGGACAAATGAGGCACCGTCCATACCGGAAAAGCAAGAAAAATATTTGGGGTGGGCGAAAATTTGGGAATAGCGAGTCGAATGCCCTCCTATTTTGTTCGCACAGCGAATTAAAAATTCAGGGGGGCAGTTTGTTGTCATAAAGTGTGGTGAGGCGAAGGCCTTTAGCGCAGTGTTGCTGCTTGTGTCACTGATGTGTTGCTAAGATGTTAATTAATTACACAATTGTTTGTGAATCTTAAATGCTGGAAACACTGGAGAGCATTGGGGAGGCATCAGTTTGATTCGACGCCTTTCCGCAAACCCTAGACAAGGAGAACTACATACGCGTTTGCAGGAAGTAGCGTAGTCGTTAGCACGCTCGATCGGCTACAGAACGGAAGGATGGTGGTTCGAATCCCACGGTCCGCAAGGGTTTTTTTTTCTTATCGAGTTGCTGGATGTAACGCCGGACGGACGGACGGGAGAATGAGCCATTGAAGCCTTAATAGTGCATGTTGTAAATCACTCGATACTACTCAAAACTGTTTTCAAGTGTTCGATGTACGTTCGAAGAACTGAAACAAAAAAAATGTAGTTTTTCCCTCCACAGTTGAGAAAACATCCTGGCAGGACAACACAAAGCAAACTGCAGCAATCAGTCTACGTGGGCAGACAGGTTCGGCGCCGCCACGATACGGTTCGTTTGTTTGGTTTGGTTTGGTTGGTTTATAGGGATTTAACGTCCCAAAGTGACTCAGGCTATGAGCGACGCCGTAGTGAACGGCTCCGCAAATTTCGACCACCTGGGGTTCTTCAACGTGGACTGACATCTCACAGCACACGGGCCTCTAGCATTTCGCCTCCATCGAAATTCGAACGACGTTAGTGTATCAGCGTATATAATGCTCGCATTTGGCCTCCAAGATTGGCCAACGTAGAAGGCTCACACTGGTTTAGCTAATTCTGTCACCACGCTCGTTTTCTGAAGCCGTGGCTGATAGCTCATGCCTCTCTCCCTATATACTGACATGTGTTTGTTGATTAGTTTTCTAAAGGAGTAAAAAAAAGTAATTTTGCTTTGCGTATCACATGGTAGTCATAGGGTTATAATACTGGCTCTACATTGCATATCCTTAAAGGAGATCAGTGTTGCACCTTCTGAAGGCTTTAGCTATAGCTATTAATTATGATCCAGTACCACATCACCGCTGCTAGCGCTTCGCTGTTTTCGCTCGAACGCCACAAGTCAAATCGAATACACTCATAGACATCGCTATATTCTATTCGTATTTGATTCAATTCACTCATTAATCGATTCGTTCAATTCGACTTGGTTTTGAAATATTGCTGGCGGTTTAGCATTGCTAAGCACGAAATGTTGAAAATTAAAATTGGTTATTGATGAAGGAAATGGGGCAGTAATTGTCTCACAGTTCGGTGGACAACCGAACGGTGGCGTAAGGGAAGGGAGGACGGTGGGAGTGAAATAAGATAGAAAGAGCAGCGCAAGTGCGGGGCTCCGGAATAATTTCGACCATCTGGGGATCTTTAACGTGCACTGACATCGCACAGCACACGGGCGCCTTTGCGTTTCGCCTCCATCAAACGCGGCCGCTGCGGCCGGGTTCGAGCTCGGGAACTGCGGCTCAGTAGCCGAGCGCCCTAACCACTGAGCCACCGCGGCCGGTTAATATTGCGCGAAAGCAGGTGTTTGTAGGCGGACACCAACGCAAGGTACCAGAAAGGGCGATTTCCTTTCCTTTCGTGACTTGCGCACAGATGCAATTCTGATGAAGACGACGACATGCAGTGCACAGCGCGAGAGTGCGTTGTAGTTTAACCGGAAGTCGTGATCAGTTGCGGCGATAGCAAAGTGCTCTCTCCTGCAGTGGCCAGCGAAAATCATCTGTTGGCGCCGCCGTTGGCTCGAAGCCCAGTCGCGGCAAACTTTTTATTTCTCCAGGTTGACCAGGGTAACCCTCATTGAAAGCCTCATTTATTTCTCGCCATTTCCCGCATCACGTGACTAACTTCAGAGGCTTCACCACACACCGGAATATTCCATGTTACGAGGCCAATAGGGCTTTCGCACTGAAAGTACTAACCGCACACCCCTATAGTAGTAAGTGGGAATTTAAAATTCCCGCGTTCAGCTGCTGGCCAATGAGGACGTTCTCACCTGTGAGAACAGGCCAGTGAGAACGGATATTTTCAAGAATGTGTCCTTCGTGTTCAATTTAGTCCAGCGGACTTAGACCGTGGGCGCCCTCATTTTGGGAGGGCAGGCAATAAAGTTAACGTTGTCACTGACTCATCCGCCTCCTCGCAGGGCGGAAGTCAGGGAATTGTTTTTTGCCCCTAACTTCCGAATTCTATTCCCCGGTACCTCTGCATGTACTCGTGCAGCTTTCTTTAACCTTGGTTTCAGGGTCAATAGCGAACTGGCTTTGCTCCCACAATGCAACACAGCGAAATATCACTTTAACAAACATAGAAAGCTCAGTAAAACATTCTTAAGTGAATGTTCTTCTTTAATTGAAATGAGCACTGATTTTGATCAAACGCAGTCAGTTTGACGCTTTCACATGGTTGCAACAGGCTTTTACTTCACACTGCCGGAAACTGCTGTCACACATTGTTTACTTCGACCCTTTGGATGAAATGCAGCAATTTTCTGCTGAACTTTTGTATTCGCAATTGCCAACAACATAAACCGGACGACTTCGGATTTGCTTCCAGGCTCGTTTCGTCTTGCAGTAACCACTTTGTTCCTCTACTCCTCGATCCACAAGCCACGTGCGTTGGTATAAAACATTGCAGGAGAAATGCAAAACCAAAGTATAGCAAGTGAAAACACGGCGCTGCGTAGTCTCTAAAGCAGTACACCATCAGATTTACAGTGTCCGAAGTTTCAGGGACGAAAACTGCTTCATTATGATGTGGACTGAGAGCGTTAACGCTTCCCACTATGCTCGATGAACTGAAAGTTGCTGTGTACTGAAATTCCTTAAACCCAAAATCACATTGTCATTGAATCCAATTGGGTGTCGATCTTACAAGTGCTTTTAACTGAAAATGTCGTCCAAGACGTTTCTTCAAATTGTATTTCACTGTATAGGCACACATGTTTCACGCGCCTTGGTGGCCATCGGACTGGCCACAGGCAACAAAAGGAAGCTGATGGCTGTGCAACAAAAAAAAAAGGGGGGGGGGGGGGACACAACCCTGAACGCCGAGTGGTGTTCGGGAGTTGCCTCCGTTTCGGACGACCGCGGTGCTTGCTGCCTTCCATCGCGAGCTAATGATCCGTTCGGCGCCCCGAGATGGAGCTGTGTGCGGGAGAGCTCTGACACGGACGGCTGCTTCATGATGTCGCCGCTCGCTTTGTTTTTATTGCTCTGGAGGCTTCGTAACCCTAGGCTTATAGCGCCTGGTCCAAGAGTAAACAAGAGGTGCCTTTTACGCCCTACTTGTCACCTGGAAAAAAAACAAAGAAAATATAGATAACCGCGGAGCACGTAGAGGCTGAGAGAGTTTTAGACTTTCTCGGTGAAGAGGAGGATAAACATTTACTACTTCAGCCGATGGAGGCAGCCGGTGTGGTTTGCTCGTCAGTCAGCGCTGGGTGGCCGGGAGCCCTTGGTTCTCGGCGACCTTGACAGCTCGTTCCAAGGTCCGGAGTTCGGTCTTCGGACTAGGAGCTGAGCACCGCGACCTGCCAACGCTTGGAGTTTCAGAGGGTCGGGAGGAGGCGAGTCCTCCGGAGAGGCCCATATTATGTGATCTAGAGTGACTGTTGCCAGACAACTAGCAAATGTTGGGGAATATTAACGCGATAGCGTTACCCGTTACCCTTACGCAGAAAACCTGGTGCCGGCATTGTGGGCGTTATCGGTGTTGTGAGCGATAAATAGGTTGGTTCAGGCAGCCACCCCCGGAGAAAAAACCTAGGGGGGCAAGCTAGGTCACTTGACCTAGTGGGGTCTTCGCAACCTGCCCATCGGATTGTGAGCACACAAACACCACTGGCAGGTGGGGTCCCCCAGTGCAGCGTCCTGAGCCCCATGCTCTTTAACATTGTCCTGGCGGGGCTGCTTGGCTGTCTCCCTGATGGCCTGCGGCTCACTGTCGGCATCTACGGGGACCATCTACGCGGACGACATTGCGATTTGGTGCCATGGTCCACGGCGCCAGAGGGCGCAGGTTGTCGGGAATATCCAGCGGGCCGTCACGAGAGTCAGCGCCTTCTTGAACATGTGGGCCTAGGGCTGTCACCCACCACATCCGAGGCCATGGTTACCAACACTCGGCGTGGCGCACGACGAGGGAAGACTGCGATACGGCGATCAGCATCACCGGCCAAGAGCTCCCGTGGCAGCCACTACCTGGGCCTGCTGATTGACCGTCAGCTCACTTGGCAGCCAGCAGTCAAAGGGTTGGCACCTCCTGCTGCCTGTCATCGCTGCGGACACCCGCTGGAGACCACAGACCACCTCCTTCTGGAGAGTCCTGCCTTTGCTTTCCGCCAGGCAGAGCTAACGGCGAGCTACAAGGGCTTGGGCTCCCTGCACGGACCGCTCTTCCCGGCTAGCCACAGCGCTTCGAAGGCCCTTCAGTCTCTCATCACATTCCTGAAAGACTCGGGCCTGGTCTCTTGCTTGTAGCTGTCCCTGGCACAAGATGGCCACGCCTGCGGCACCGCACGCCTTTCTCTATTCTCCTTTCCCTCGTCCTGTCTCTTTTCCCTCACTTCTATCTGCACGCCAGCAGTGGTGATGGTGACCCTCGCCAGTCACAGGCCCGTGCACTTTCCCTTCCCTTTCGTGCAACCACTCACACTCACACACACAGTTAAATTAATGGTTTATCGAGAGAGGTTGCTAGTGAATGGCAACTTGGGTCGCACAAGACCCACCGGCGGCAGCAGCTGCCATCGCATGGCAGTGGCACATCTCTTAACCGCTGCATCATTGCGGACGGAGTGGCATAAGTAATCCCAGGGACCTATGACAGTGAAATTGAGAATGACCAATTCCGCATATATGGTCATTAACTCATTAACGCTATCGCGTAATATCCTTAAGGCGGAGCTTCAGTGTCCTCTCCGATTTTTTGGCCAGGGTAGACGAGAGTTACAATGAGAGGGGAAGAGAATGAGTAGGTTTGAAGTCGGCACCCGGTGGTTGTCTGGGCTTTAGTTACGGGTTTGTGTGTGTGTGTGTGGGGGGGGGGGGGTAGAGCTGTCGGTCGAGGTGGTAGCGTAGTGTGACTTCACGTAGTGAGACGAGCCGATCCTTCGCAGACCGCAGATTAGAGTCACCCACAGCCCGGCTAATGGCTCCTCGGGCATAATAGTGGGCGGACTCAACGCTTGGGTTCGAGGTGTGGGCCGGAACCCATTCCAGGGGGACGGAACGAAGGGGGTAGTGATGGCGCGAAAAAGGGAGATCGTAGTGGGAAAGACTTGGCCTTTCGAAAAGTTGTGTATGGCTGTTTCAGAATTGTTGAGGGTGAGGTTGGTATCAGTCGATGTTATAGCGAAAGCTACTGCTGCTTCCCCCGCCATTTCTGGGAAAGCTGTGACGGCCCCACATACTGAGGGGGTCCACACGGGACGGAGAGGCAAAGAGACCGTTAGACTAAGTTGGAACAAAAACAGACATATTCATGAATTGCATACTATAGAGTACATGATGCGGAGGCTGGGGTGGCCAAGCTAACATGCAGCTGCGTTTACGCCGGAGTCTTCGTCAGGAGAGACAGAGAAGCGCGGATTTGACCTTGTTCGTTCGCTCAGGCTCGGCTTCTCCCCGATGGCTTGGATGCTTGGGGCGCTGGAGCACCGATTGTCCATCGGTGTCGTCTCGGGCCTTGCTCGTCATCCTACTGACGCGCTTTCCTCCTTTCCCCGTCCATTCGGGAGCTCCTTCTTTCCAGTCTGGAGCGCCTCCATCGCCCTCCTCTCAGCGTCTGCGCCTGCGGCATTCCCGGTCTTCCCCGGTCCTCCCGTCGCCTTGGGCCTTTTTCCCTCCTGCCGGCACCTTTGTAACTCTTGAGCGGTGTGCACCTGCTGTTGCGTCCCGGCAGCCTAACTGGACTCGCTTCTGTAATGCGGCGCAGTTGCTCATGTCCACAGTGTCCTCCGACTTTTTTTCTGGCCGGCTGTATAAATGGGCCCGTTTACTTCAAACAGATCACCGCAGCCCTCTTGACAGTTGAATGCTTGTAAGCGTGCGAATAAAGATGACGGCCAGGATGTCGGCATTCGGACCCCTAACGCCCATTGGCCTCCGGCACCAGACGATTCCTGGTGCCATACAGTCTCTTGTTCAAGCGACTCCGGGGTCCCACAAGGGAAGATACCACCGGAGATAGCGGCCCTCCAGAGACATGTAGCGCACTGTCGACAGATCTACGGACTGCACACTTCTTTGACGTGAGAATGGCCTAATCATGTCAAGCAGCAGCCTGACGGCTACGTGTAATAGTTTTTAGAGTGAAACAGTGCACACTTCGCTTCTTATTAGTGGAAAATAATGCAGTTTTCTTTTTTACGCCTTATGCACTCTCATTTTGATGGCTCGCTCAGCGGGGAGCACTTTATTTAGTATTCCAAGTACCGCAGACCCGTTTGATTGCACATGCAGAAACAGACAAACGACAATTGGACGTAACCGTAGCTTGTCTCGGGATGGTCTAAAGCAAAGGCATCGCTCAAAAAATATTCACAAAAAAGTTGCGACAGCAACTCTGAACTTTATTCGCCAATGACTTATTATAACCGTCTGATTAGGTTACATTATTGGCAAAGCAAGTTTCGGACCATCTTAGTATCCAAGGGGTTAACCATTTGGGCTAAAATGAATGACGTTCAAGGCGGGACAAAATTTCCGCGCTGATGCTGTCATCGCGCAAGGTCTTCTCGGAGTGTTCGATATTTACCTACTCTTTATATGCTTCAAGTCCTCCATAAGCAAGCCGCTCAGTCACTGCTTGAGAGACATAGCCGATGTTTAGTTCTTGCTTTTTTGTTGACGGCTCAGGCCGGCTTTCTCAGAAAAAATGGCTGATCGACTATTTTCCAGGGTCTATTAAATTTTCATAGATGTCTTTCTCTTTCAAAAGTAAACACTCATCAGCAGAACGCTTGCAACCACCATCAAGATTGCGGCAACAAGTGAAAGACTCTTGAGGAAACTTCACTTCGTTCTTTTACCATAAGCCACATGGTCTACAAATCCTGCTCTCCTACAACATCCATCTGCTTTCTAACACTGCTCGCATCAATATGCCGTGAAAAAAATACTACGCATTGACTCAGGACTACACAACACAGGGTACCCTGTGTTCGGTGCCTCTTACATCTATTCCGTTACAATATGGTTTCGATGTGACAGACGGTTCGCTTAGGTATAGAACTGTGGACATTTTTCAAGATCGATCAGACTTTCCAGCATCTATCCTTGTGGTCAACAAGTGCACAGCGTTTCCATCTGTGCCTTTTTGTTCGCGCCTCGCCAAGGGTGACGCACCACATTCTACCAGTGAAATGAGACTTCCATGCAATGAGAATTAGAAGGCGTGCAATTTTTTCTTCTTTGTTTTGAGCATGCCCGTTTGATCAGACAGTGATCTTCGCTGTGGTATTTGTTGCACGTCCCCATATACGAAAATGTTCCTTCTGTGTTTATATACAGACTTCTACTGTCGGATATCGCAGGATGACTCTGCAGCCCTCCTGCGGCGATGTATTTGTTTTTGTATCGTTCTGTAACCTGCGAGTTTGCATACATGACTACACAACCGCGAACTATTATGTGCCTAGCCCTGAACCAAACAGCCCGGATAAACTGTGAGTGCGAACTGTCTGTCACATAGTTTTGAAACTATTATTTTCTGTTTTCTATTCCTTGTATCAATGAAAGGTGGCATTTCCGAAACGTCCAGGAGGTCATTGCAAGCGGCCGTCAATGATGTATTTGATTCCTGGCAGAAAAATGCAATCTTTTCAACCGAGGAAACAAGAAAGCAATCGAAACTAGCACAAAACTTGAACTCAGTGCACTTAAGTGCGACGTAAGGAAAGAAGAAAGTCGTAGCTGATGGCAGTTAAGCACAACACTTCTTTTTACAGGTACTTAATAAAAGATTTACATGGTTGTAAGCATCCTTGCCTATTCCAACTGCGCTGTGCTTGGTTCGACTCTTTGAACATAAAAGGCCTCCAGGACGAAATGGCGACCGCGGTTATCAGGCCTATGCTGCACTATACATAGAGACCCTCCACAACGAGAACACCCACTCCTCAGGCTGCCTGGACAACATGACAAGTGACAGTCCATTGCTCACAGGTGGCAACACATGCCCTCTAGTAATCATTATCAGCCTCATCTGGAACAGCCTGCCCCGTAGGTTACCAGTCTAACCTAACACCCTAGCGAGCGGAGGAAGAAGCTGTGTCCAGGACACGCAGTGCTTTCACGACGCCACTTCGCTGAACATATCAAAGTATGAGCACCTGTGCTATGCCGAAGGCACTCATAGGGCACCTCAGAGGTACTCGATTTTATGAGGGTGCATCAAAGCGAGGAGGCGCGCATTTGTCACAGTAAGCAAAGAATCTGGCTCTGCTTTTGGCTCCACCCAAATTGTTTTGGGTTGCGCAGTGAGACATTCACACAGCCTCATGAACTCCACAGATTCCTTAATTTGTAGCACTTGGTCCTTTCCACTTGCCCTTCACAAGAGCACGTTATCATCTTTAAGTTCCACAAGATGCCCACTGACCACATTCGTGCGGTTCTGCTCTGGACTTGTCAGCCTTGACATTTACGCACATCGTATAAGGGGTAAGTTGGTGCGGGCGCCAGAGGTCAACATGGTCGAACCGCGACTCATGCCTTCTCGTTGCTCCCTTTTCGAAACCGTCTTCACAGTTATACTGGCTCAGATGACAGACACTCTGACCCGTGTTACCCAGGGCGGTGGGTGGACGTGATAAGTGACGATTGTAAAAGACTGCGTCGAATTCGCGCTTCGTTTCGTTGTGCAAGCGTGTGGGAGCCCCTTTGCGCACTGAACGTAGGTCGTCCGCTGCGTAGGCCATTAGCGAGAGGAAACCGAGCTCCTCGCCAGTCGCAAGCCGCCGCCGGCCATTTCTCGCGCGCGCGCTCTGCATAGCTGGCTAATCGCAGGAGCGTTTTCGCTTTCTTGTTCTCTGCCCTAGGCGGCGTAACGACGTCGTTCAACACGCGCCGAACGCGGCAAAGGTCGGCCACGCCAAGGTAAACGCAGCAGCAGCCCTGCGCGTGGCCAGCGAAACCTGTCGAGCGAGCCACTCGGGCGCGGATATTGGCGGCGTAAAGTGTCGCGCGCTGTCTAGAACGAGCGAGACGTCGTTTTATTTTCTTTGGCGAGCAAAACGCCATTTGAGAGCGTTGTTGTGCTTCACACGCACGCGCGAACTTTTGAAAAGCAACGGCTTTGCTGTCTGGGACAGGAGAGCCGCGGTGTGTTGCGGTTCAATTGGGGTCGGTTTCACTTTTAGTATGGCCCAGCCTCGGTAACGAGCTCACCCGCTTGCATAAGCATATGCATGAGCTGAGCCGGCCTATTTGTCGCCACGCCAGCCTCGCCCGTTCTGGTTCAGCACTCGTGGACAGTCGCTGAAGGTCACTGCAAAGCTGTCTCGGTGAACGTTATTCCACTTAGTCTCGTGCAGCACGCCTGCGTTCAGGGGATGGCCAGTCAAGCACGCGTGGTTAAGTCACCGAGCGTCGCTGATTCAAGAAAGCCGAGATATTTATCTTGTTTTACCTGCTACTCGCTTGACCTGAATATTGAGCTAGAGTTCTACCTACAGCCAATTTTAAGGCGCGAAATAGCATTTCTGGGGCCGAATTGCGGAACGCTCTCTATCTGATGACAGTCTGAAAACAGCCTCAAAGTCCCGCTCCTATTGGTCGGCCCTTACCACACCCTTACCGTGGCCAGGGATGAGGAGCGGGACTACGAGACTGTTTTGAGACTGGCTTCAGATAGAGAGCGTTCCGCAGTTCGATCCCAGCTGGTATGTACAGTTCATCGCCGGAGCAAGCCCCAAGTTCCCCAGGCCTCTTTCGAGTTAGCTCAACCTTGAGCAGGCAAACCACTCTGCAAGTTCCACTAAGCACGAGTTCATTGGCCCCAGAAGATACATACGGCGAGCACCACACGTGCGTGGTGGCGAATAACATCTGTACTCTTTCCCTCTGAAGGTGTGGGTCAAAGCTCTGCACCGACCCCGCACGATCGCACTGTAGGCGTGTGGTGGGCGCGCGGTCGTAACCGATGTGGCAACGTGCGTCTTATTACTCGCCGGAACGTCTCTCCTGGCAGCTATTGTTCGGCGCGCTAGCAGATCAACGCACGATTTATGACGCGCCTGTGCGAACATGGACGATCACAAACTGTCGAACCCGTGCTGGTGATGGCGCTCTAACGAATACGTGGCGGCGCCGAACACCGAGGTTGTTGCGCTCCTTAGCGATCGCTTACAGCGTGACGTTGATCGATGTGACCGCGGCGAATTCGTCCTTGCTCACGTTCCAGTAACGAGACGAGCTTGCGCGCCTTCCCGCGAGGACTCGCGTCCATCGCGTAGCTCAGTTCTTTCGGGGGACACTCTTCTCCAGCAGCTCAATCCGGGGTCGACGCTCGAGCTTGCTGCTGTTCGCGGCTAAGCTCGCGCAATCTCGGTATACAGTGCTGCAGCGTGGATTGCGGAAACGGAATAGCAGCGTGGAAGCAGCGTAGACGGACTGCCGGCCGGGTTCGACACCCTGAGTCCACCCAGAGGGCGTTCTCCGCTAAATCAAAAAGGACAGCAATCAACCCTGGGCCACGCGCGCGCGATGGCGTTGCTCGTGGCGCGGCGCATCCCTGCGGCGCACAATTTCCGATATGAAGACAGATCGCCGATTAAGCGGAAGGGAGGGGACACGGCGCGTCTGCTCACTCCCGCCACCACCGCCGTTTGCGATGAAGAAATTAACCCTATCGTCGTCGCGGGAAGCTTTAACAAGAAATTAACTGGACAATGATGGATCGGCCGGAGCCGACTGGCGCGGCGGCGAAGAGGCGGGCTGTCTCGCTCCGGAGGGCCAGCTTCCTTCCTCTCCGCGAATACCAGTAGCGAGAGAGGCCCATTGCGGTCCGCCCGGGAGCCGCGCCACCACCACCGCCGCCACCGCCTTTCGAATTAATGCGCTCACTCCTTGCCTCCGCTTTCGAAAGGCCATTATTAAACGGGCCGCCCAGCGAAAGTGTTTTTAGTCGGCGCCGAACGCTCGAGCGTTTTAGTCTGCGGTTCGTCTTTGGCTGCGGAGTGTTTTGGTCCCTTGTCGGACCAGAGACAGGCACTGGAGACGCGCATGTTTTTCTGACAGCTGGGGCTGCTTGACCGCAGCCCCTTCTTTGCCTGCTCCACCCCCCCCCCCCCTCCCACCCTTCTCCCTTGCCGCATTTTGCCCACCGCCACAATGGAAGCCGCACGGCGCAAGATGGATCCCCGCCATGTTCGACCTGCCGTGGGGTGAATAGCATCGGAAGCCAGGTCTTTTTTGCTGCGTGCACGTCATTGGCGGCATTCTCAGGCGTCGGGAAAAAGAACACTGGCCGTGGGCAGGGAAATTAGATTGTCTGATTGAACGTTTCCCATTGCATGATGGCGATGCATTCTGTCGTTGGAGAGAAAGAGGGGAGGTCCAGCTTGAGGCGGCCTGAAAGGAGAACGAGGAATGCTGCGCAAACCTTTTTCGTCTTCGAGAAGCGGTAAAGCTACGCCCCTACAGGAACCGGCGGCACGGCGAGACAACAGCCAGACTGCCGCTTCTTATGTCTTAAGTCGTTCGATGGAAGCTGCGCTCTTCGGTGCGGGGCGACGCACTTTGCGGTTTCAGCTTCCGTCAGGGCGCTCACGATTATGGCACGCTGGCTGTTAAGAAAGCGCGAAGCGGCTCTCCGACCGGATGCACCAGGCCCACGTGTACGCACTAGTGTACGCTGGTGCTGCTCCTGACCCGCCGGATTCTTACGTGTTCCGATAACGGGGCACAAAACATTTGACAAGGCGGGCTGGGATGAGGCCGGAGATAAGAGGGATGAAGAGCGGGAAGAGGCGTTGCGGAAGCCGAGAGGCGCAGAGATAACTCAGCCGAAACGTGAGGATGGCAAGTCCGTTTGTTGACGAGGTGAGAAAGATTTTGCCTTTGTTCTTCATCTCCCTGATGTGTTATGCAGGTAGGAATGAGTTACGAGTAACGGTGTCTGAAAAGCGACGCGGAAATGGTCGGATATCTGCCGTAATTGTGGGCGTACTCGCTGTCTTCTGAGACGTCCGGTAAACACGCAAGCGTGAGTGCAAAGAGTGCAGCTGTCAATCGCTGGTCCAGCTAGGAACGTCCAATTTAGGAGCAGACAATTTTTTTACTTGAATGCCTTATCTAAGTCGAGATAACGACCATGCGCGAGACACTCGCATACCGCTTTCTGTCGGAGGAAAAGTAAAGTATTGACGCCTTTACTTTCCGCCCTCACAAATGAACTACGCATCAGAGCTTACCAGCTCAATTTAGATATCAAACTCTCACCGGACGCAGTAGATGCAACACAACTAACTACGCTATTGACAAAAGCGTTTCATCGTTATCGCTTCCAACCTCTAGATCAGTCGCGGGGCCACCATCGCTGTCCATTGTAATCATTCGTGCGGTTCTCCTAGCCCCGTAGTCCTTGCCCTTAACAGCGATTCCTTTACGACAGACTGTCTTCGGAGGGCACGACGTCGCTATACGTTTCAACTGCAGAATGAAAAGAGTTTATATACTCAAAAGAAGTAAACAGTAGCAGGGGCAAAGGGAAGTCTAGATGGAATGTTAGGTTCACCGCATACGGCAACCGAAAACTGCCGCGTTCTAGTGCATTGAGAGTTGTACAGTGTGCACCATTCTTACAGGGAACACGAGAAACGGTTAAACCGGCTCTTAACGCGGAGAAAAGTGGGTTTCACCACGAACCAGGAGCGCGGCTTCATGATCTTCTTCTCCAGCTCTGGGCCTTTTTCCCCCTTCGCGATGAAACCTATATACTTTTCACCAGATAAGAGCGGTTTAGCCATTTATCGCGTACCCTACCCTCTTAGGTATGAAACTTACTGTACATGCGAAATCCCCCGGAACACACACGAAAGTTTGTTTGCAGGTAATGGTGAGGGTGGAAGCTCGGAATGGTCATACATTCGATCGTCTTCGGGTGGGGCGCGCTGTCGAATGCGAAACGTCTCTCGGACATTGCACGTAGCCGCAACGCTAGAGCCCGCAAACATGTGGAAGGTGCCGGCTACGCCAGCACAACAACAATGTTAAAAATTCCTTCGGAAGATACCTAGCCATTCACTGCAGTAAGTGCCGCAATTGTGCTCCATTGTTAAATCAGTGCCACATCATCGGACGTAGTCGTGATCAACTAACCCGAGAGATTATAGAAGCACAGAACATAGCATCACTGGGTAGCACTTGTGTAAGCTCACCGTCCATTTCATTGTCAAAAAAATAACTTGCCTTCCTCGGGGTATCAACGTAATCGTGCACTTATCTCCTTGGTTCTTTTAGTCTCGGTAGCTATACTGTGTATTCTCGCACGTGTAGTTTACTGCCGTGTCATAAAAGCGTTCGAGAACTGTTTAAAGCACTTGCGGTTTTACGAAATAAACAGTTGGAAGTAGCGCTCGTCCCTGTCTGTTCCCTCTGCGTCCTCGGTGTTTTAGCGCTTCTGAAAATGTCAAATCTGCACCAACTAGCCCGATCCGCTACCCTTCTGTTCAACACAGGGAGCACACACTTGGAAGCTGCCCGCAAACACACTAGCAAAAAACATTTCAAGCGTGTGCCCACACATTCACAGACAAAAACACGCGAAGTACAGGGGAAAAAAACGCAGCCCGCACATGCAGCACAGCTATCGGTGGGTTTAACGCATTACGCGATATAGCGTAGACGTACCGTAATGTGTGCTTCCCGAGGACAGTGTTGATGACGATAATTTATTTCAATGGTCAAAGGGCAGCTTTGGCCGCTGAGCGTCATAGAACAAGGTATTTTCGCTGCACATGGTCAAAACCTGTTTCCAAGAATTTCACCCCGCAAAACCTGAGCATCTTTTCAGGGGAAGGTTTTGTACCCATTGTATCATCGGTGGATACATGGCGGCGCTCGGGATCCACCCCGCACCTCCCACATACGGGGCGGATGATCTAACATCTAGGCCACCGCTGCGGTGTCCAAAGACACCATCCAAAGACACTCTTACACACCCAAGTGATCCCGCGCCATAAAGAAGTGTCATCAGTGGGCTTTGCAATCTTGGCTTCCGTGAGGGTGATATAAGTATCGCTCTCAGTTGATCGCATCGGATGTCGGCAATAAGTGTAGATGCTTTTATTTTGCCTCATGTCCTGCGACTTTCTGAGTTCGGGACAATCGCGCTTCGTCTTGTGTACGCTGCGTTCGTCCCAATTTTTCAGTGTGGTAACAGCTGCCTTGTTCCTTCGAGAAGCATCGCTCCTGGTATGAATCGTGGAGGCCTTACCTCATGATCGTGATGTGGAGACAGTCTTCCGGTCTTTCCACCGGACGTTGCACGTCGCCGGAACACTAGAGCCCGCAAACATGTGGAGGGTTCAACACAGGCTGGAGGGCTGGAGATAGGCTGGATTTGACCTTTTGCTCAGCTAAACCTGTTCCTCCCGCCTCTAAGCGGTTGCCACGTTTGTTCAGCCCTCACTGTACGTTATAATAGGCACAAGGGCTACATAAACAGGACACCCCATCGCGATATCTTTCCTTCTTCCTTTCTTTCCTTCTCTCTTTCTTTCTTTATTTCTTCCTCTATTTCTCGTCCTTCTCTCACCCCTCCCTCCCTTCCTTTATTCCTTCTTTACCCTTTTTCCTTCATTTCCTTCATTTTCCCCATTTGTCCTTCGCATACCCTTTAATTTTTTTTCTTCTCTTCATATAAAAATTGGTAAATTGGTATTGTGTAAAGGAAATGGCGCAGTGTCTGTCTGACATCTCGGCGGACCACTGAACATCGCCGTAAGGGAAGAGATAAAGGAGGGAATGAAAGAAGAATAAAGAGGTGCCGTAATGGAGGGTCCGGAATAATTTCCACCACCTGGAGATCTTTAACGTGCACTGACATCGCTCAGCACACGGGCGCCTTTGCATTTGATGTGCGATGTCAGTGCACGTTAGAGATCCCCAGGTGGTCGAAATTATTCCGGAGCCCTCGACTACGGCGCCTCTTTCTGCTTCTTTCAATCCCTTCTTTATCCACTCCCTTACGGCGCGGTTCAGCTACCTTCCGTTTTTCCTGCAACTTTAGGTTTGTTTCCTAGCGAGAGTTCTTCGCTGTAGTAGTAGCCTCGCGCTCACCACAATTTGAATTCACGCAGATCGCCACATTGAATTGCCATTACTGCCGGAGTAAGGTGGGCGACGTGACATCGACGTCATTTATTGCACTCTCCTTTTCGTCGCCAGTGACTGTCATCGCTTTGGCTGTAAGTGGGGTCTTACATAGTAATAATACTGTTTAGTGGTCCGAGAGAAAAGCGTATAACTCGCTAGGGATCTAGGCTGGATTTGACCTTTCCGTCAGCTAAACCTATTCCTTCCGCCTCTAAGCGGTTCCCATGTTTTTTCAGCCCTCACTGTACGCTATAATAGGCACAAGGGCTACATAAACAGGACACCCCATCGCGATATCTCATGTGATCCGATTCAAGCGCTTGGCATGCTCTTTGACTTGCGTAACTTCTCCGAAGCGTAGACACCTGGGCTTGTTGGTTCATTTCAAGGGTAGAAAACGTAGCGCAAAAAAGGCAGGGAATCACAAAGACAACACACACAGCGCTAACTTCCGACAAAGATTTATTTCGCAAAGAGAGGGTGGTTTTTTTATACAGACTTATAATACAGCACCATCAAACCATGCGCTAGCAAAGCGTATCAGCCAGATATCAGAGCTCCTTTGGCAACAGAGCGACTGAAGGGCTACTCACACAGTCATCTTCCAACAGGGAAATCCATTCCGCTTCAATTATTTCTCGTGTTATGCGGTTTTTGGGCACATTTAGGACCACACATTTTTTTGAGTAGCGGTATGCAATGACACACACGACAATGGGCTGACAAACCTTCCCCACACATATCCCTTACGTCACGCCCATGTTCCCGAAGCCTATCGTTCAGGCATCTGCCTGTTTGACCTGCATACTGCTTGCCACAGGAAAGAGGTATCCGGTATACAACATTTTCAATGCAATCAACAAATTTATTCTTATGTTTCTTCGTACAGCCAACCGTCTTTTTGGATTAAATTTTTCGTCAAATTTTTCGCGCACAAATTCCTCAACTTTTTAGGGGCTGAAAAGCCCCTCTAGCTCCCGAACGCTGTGCTATATTTTTAAGATTGTGGGACAGCCGATGAAAGTCAGGGATGACGGCAACATTTTCTTTCTTACGCGTAGCCTCTTGATTTTCCTGCGCTTTTTTCTGGCAGATTTTTTTTTTTTAGAACGCCTTCTGCTACAGTGACCAGAACAAGGGAAATTGTATCAAGCGTTCTCCAGCCGCTTGCACTGCTGAGAAAAAACTTTCATGCATGAGGTGCGGGCAGGACTTCATCAGAGAATTAAGAAATGAAAGGCGAGTAATGGGTTTTTTTACGAGTTTAGAGTGCGCTGAATGAAAAGGTAACAATGGTTTCTCGCCGCGAGGTTTAAACATCCGGCATGTCCGATCATGATACACTATGATGTTGATGTCTTGGAATTTGATTAACTCTTGTTCAGGTAGTTCTTACGTTAGTTCTAGAGGTCGGAAATGGTTACGGAATGAAGTGAGGACATTAAGAACATCATCCTTGAAGGAACCGTCATTTCTGTTAAGTACAACCAGAAAGTCGTCAACATACCTAAAAATCTTGGTGGCATTGATATCTTTTACTAAATCCGCAAAAGACGTGTCCAACGGGGCTAAAAACAAGTCGCTAAGGGTGGGTGCTGTGCAGGATCCGATACAAAAGCCTTCTTTCTGAAGGCGTGGTTTTTCATCCCACACTAAAAACGTGGACTTAAGATAAAATTTCAAAAGTTCGAGAAAACCATTCATCGAGATGCCAGATGCATTTTGAAAGACAATAGGCACACAGGCAATAGCGCTGTGTGTGTTGTCTTTCTGAGTCCCTGTATTTTTCGCGCTACGTTTTCTACCCTTCTCCGAAGTGGCGGTTGTTTTAAGGCCTGTCACAGTGTGAAATTTCTAAGTCAAACAATCTGTTAACCTGGAAAACTTAATACATCAAGTGAACCACCGGAAAGAATCAATCTTCATCTGCGAGGCTTTTCGACAAAAGCAGCAAGCATGTTTTCCGTTATGGTGGCTAAACGCTGTCGCAACCCCACGTGTTGCGCATGTCAGGCGGACTGAATTATAGGCGCAGCGCCGCATCCACTGTGTGTATGGATGTAGTTTTTCGAAGGATCTTCGTCTTCAAAACCACCAGCAGTGTGTGTGCGTGCGTGCGTGAACGCGCGGTTGCGCGCGAGCGCTCTCGCTTGCTCTTTGGGTTTGGCCACTTACATATGAAAACGTACACTGTCAGTACGTCCGACACAACCACGCAAATCCAGGTTGTGAAAATTTACTATTAAAAAGACGCCGGAACAGAGCCGCCATTTTTAAACGTGTAGAGATCTTTCACGTTATACGCAGCATACAATGAGCACAATAGAAAGCAACTAGTCCTTGACTCATATACTCGATGCTCTTCAAGGTACGTTAGAATAGAGTGAGGCGTGCAGAATCACTGCGAAACGCAACCATACTCGGCTCAGCGGACCGCCCACATGCTCTTACAATAGCCCGCAATTTTTTTCCTTCCTTTTTTACTTTCCTCGCTGTTCACAATGCATATATTTCAGGCCGCGTTCGGTTGCCGAACTGTGACTGCAAGGCTTAGGCTGTGCCCTCCACTACGACCACGATAAAGGGGCACTCTGCTTTCGCTGAATAGCGAACTATATGCGAGCAGGCGTTCATGTTAAACGCAGGCAATCTGTCTCGCACGCTGCATCAAGGGCGCTGCGTCCGAACTGTAAAGAGCGAAGCGGTTAAAGCGTTGTCTCGTTCAATTCGCTCGAGTCGTGAAAACAAGTGGGACGTCCCGCACCGGGCGCCTCAGAGACCTTGGTCGACTTGATGCCGGCGGCAATTTCGGAGATATAAACAAGCGTTCATCCAAGGCCGCCGCGAGCATTTCGTTTCATTCGAAGCTCACTGAATCCACTCCCCGTAGCCTGCGCACATCAACACATCAGTACGTTGCCGCATCGGCGTTTCTTCTTCAAGACTGGCCTATGGCAGAGCTGGACTTTTGTGCCGCGCGCTATATATTCATTGTCCGCCGCCGTTAATGATGATGGCTGAAATGGCAATAAAGATAACAGTAATGACAACACTAATACACAACATAAAGCTATTTGGAAGGTCTGGCAGTAAATGAAAGCACTATACGGAGTATTCACTGACGCCACAGCGGCTGCCATTTTGTTGTCTCTGGAGCGCTGCGAAAGGCTGCGGGCGTGTCTAATGGGGTTATCGCCTGCTGCTCCCATCTGCAAAGCTTAAGCTACGCGCTGGAAGCAAAATGGTGCCCGTGACGACAAGTAAATGTTCACTACAGGGTTTTAAAAAATGCTCGACTCCGCAACAACAGTTTTGCGAGAAATGTTATCTTTACGGTCTGCTATCGGACACCTGTTTTCTTACGACCATAACACCTACAGGTGTTGTTATCACAGTTTTAGCATATTTAGCTGATTCCAATATTTATCAACCTGCAAAATGTCGGTAACAGAGGCGGGCTGTAAGAAGATGGCGAACTGCACGAGTTTGAGAGCGTTTATTATTATATTAGCCTGAGGCCTGAACAGGGACTGAAGAAGGACGAAGACATGCGAGCGCTTTCTCACTAATATTTTGATAAAAAGCACCTTAGAAAATAAACAATTACTCATCCACTCATTACAAAGAGCAGAAATAAGTACCTCCAGGAAACATGATAATACCTTGCTCTGAACATCCTACGTTACATGCTCAAAGCAAGGACACTATAAAAACATTAGCAAAAATTGCAGACAATAAAATACCTGCTGGCAAGATAAAGGCAAGTATGTCTGCGGCGTCCTGATAGCACTGCAATTAACACATGTAATATATTTCTTGTGCTCCAGAAAAGATTGCATGATGGCGGTTTTCAGTGCTTGAAAACGTTAGAAGAAGAATTTCTTATAAGGTGAAAATGTGCAAGCCGTAAAAATTACGCACGGTGTTCAGCGCAACTTTAACTAAACGTTTATAGAGGGTGTGTCGCCTAAGACTTTACATAATTTTTTAAAATGGGCTTTTTGAGTTAGAAGAGTGCTTTTCTCGGCATACCATTGTTAGCGGTGTAGTACGTACATCAGCATATAGACAAAATGTTCTAACTAGCACACTGGTTAAGTAATATTGAATAGATAACTTTTTAGTTATTACTGTTAGGCTTCTTATAGGCGTGTAGCCCACGGTAAGTAATATCCATGTCAGTCTATAGAATTTCGAATGCACGGTTACCCTCGGCGCTGTGGGCCAACAAAATTCGGCGACATCGCGCCAAAGTACACGCGCTTTCGAGAGGCTTGCAGGCCAAGCAAACTCTCCAGTGCACTTAACTCCGTCCAAATAGCCAAAATTTGTTAGACCACAGCGTCGAGGGTAACCACGTTTTCGAAATTCTAAACACTTGTATGTATGCTGCTGCTGCTGCTGCTGCTGCTGCTGCTGCTGCTGCTGCTGATGATGCTGCTGCTGCTGCTGCTGATGATGATGATGATGATGATGATGATACTTACGATGATATTAATTACGGTGGGCTACACGCCTCTCAATAATTAATGTGCCTAACGGTAATACCTAAAAATTAACTATTCGATATTAGTTAACCAGCCTGCTAGTTAGCACATCTTAGCTGTATTCTGATGTACCACACCGCTGACAGTGTTATGCCGAGTGAGCCAGTAAACGTTTATCGAAGAGGATGTGGCTGGAGCGCTTGTGGGTGTGTCCTCAGTCCAGGGCTCCGGAAGCTTAGCCGGCCACGCTACGCCGAAAAAAAACCTCTTGTAACTTAAAAAACCGATCTTTGAAAACTGTGTAAATTCCTAGGTGAAACACCCTCTATATACAAAGAGATCTTGCGTGAACTGAAAGTTACACTCAGGCGGCGTTTTTGGTAGCGTGAATATAAACTAAAATTTACGTAAATTTGTGCGACTCCTACCTGTATAGATGCGTTAGTTTGGCAGTGAAAAAATGCGCTTGACTGAAATCCTGCGGAACTTGAGGTATTCGCCGGTTTTACAAGAACAGGGATACTGATATCCGAGCCAGCTGTCCGAATGAATTGGGAAGCACGCGATAGCTATCCTGCTCTCGCAATCTTTAGAGGCCACTGACCTTTTAGAGAGTGGTAGAAGGTGCGTTGCTTCTTTTTCTGCCCACGGAATAAATGCGGCAGAAGAGGTGTCCTAATTAATGTAAGGGTAATCGCCCCTACACACGTTAACACCGTTGGCAGCACTCTGCCTCACTAAAACGATATTTAACATTCCCGAATCTCTACTGACAGCTTGGGTTCAAGGCAGCTTGTGATGTGCGTAGCAGTGTCGCAAAATCAAACACTATTTGTCTCTGTCATGTATTTTAGTGCATGTGCCAATCACAATGGTTTATGTCCTGCTGGCCTCCGCACTTACCCTCTTGCTCTCTGAACTCAATGAATTTCGCATTCGAAGCATTGTTCATGCGCTTGATTGAGTTCCATTTCAATTTCTTTTTTTTTTGTCAGAGCGTAGCGACTCAGTCCCGGACAAAAGTTCACAATTCCTGTCACGCTGCGCTCAGAAACGTTTTGCGCATGCTCGCGTACTCAAAAAAAAAAAAAACATGGGTCGCGATCTTGAGAAAATGTGTAGCGACAAAACGCCTCTTGATTTGTGGCGAGATAATATTAGATAGGCTATCAAGAGTAAAACTCATGCAGTTTTCAACATGGGGAACACTGTGAAAGGAGTAACCCCGGAATATCAACGATTTTTGTATTTTTTTTCATTCATCTAATCGAACCCAACAACTGCTAGCAATTTTACTATAAGGCAAAAATAATATTAGCCTGATAGGCATTTTTGCAGAAGGTTACATGCATTTAAAGAAAAAGCAGTAGTTCAAGAGTAACGCTGCGTCGTCTGCCGAAATGATAGCAAGAGATAAGTTCGAATTCTGAGCATTCGGTTACAAAGAAGCTGGTCGACGTGCCAAGCGCACTTTTGTTCGTTTTTGCCTGTAGCTTTCACAAGTTAAGCCTTCCCGGGAGCATAATCAGAAAAGAAAGAAGTTCCAGTGCGTCAACCCCTTTCAAAGGCTGTCATCCTAGGACAGCAGCTGAAACGAAGAGTCCATCAACAATTATGGAAAACTCAAACAATAGGAATCGTGACAAGGGTATTACGAAACTCCATTGGCGACACGAATACGATGAACGCGAGACGCAAGGTCAAAACGCAAGGCGTCTTGCACACGGAGGGCGTCGTTCACAATAACCCTTCCATCGACGTCGTTACTGGCTCCTATTCGTCCGGTCTTGAACGCCGTTTTTGTACGTTGTTGAAGATGCGCACAGTCCGACAGAGACGATGACGGCTGCAAATCATAAGGACCTAGCGACGGCTCCCATTGAACTACCATTGCAGTTAATAACCTGACCAGACAAAGAAAGCATTAAAGACAAGCGCGACGCTTTCCCACACGTCGTCCCCGATGGACGCAGGCACCCGCGACGCAGAAATCAATCTCCTTCACGAAACGACGTCCGCAGCGACTTGACAGTAACACGTCCCGTCGCCCAACGCCCGCGTAGACAAAAGCGCCGCCGTCCATTCCTCTCGCCGGCCATCGGGGAGCTGAGTAATGAGCGCGTTCTTTCAGGCGGGGCGTTTTCCGCCCTGTCCAGATAACTCCTGCCAATATATGAACGCGCGCTCGCGAACAGCGCGCGGGGCCAGGCGTCACCATGTAATCAGGACAAAGTGGATTCAGGCCGAAGTGCGTGTACGTACGCAACAAGTGCGGGTCACACCGCAAGCACGCGCTTAACGCCTGCGCACCGAGCGCTTTGTCTTTTTGCTCGCTCGACCACCCAAGTACCCTCGTGCTTTGGGACGAGCCACACCCTTTGCACGCGCGTTCTCACCGCGCGTGGAACATGTACACTCCGCTTTTATTATTCGCCGGGGGCTTTGCAGTTCAATAAATCACTGATCTGAATGCGGCCTGAGCGATGTCAATGGTTTCCTCACGATTACGAGGTCCACGCTGAAATGACCAGAGAAAAAAATATAACAGTACAGACATGTGCTCAACGTGTTCTCGAGCGCTGAAGGCTCCACGATTTTCTGTTTTTGACCAGGAGAGTGAGGAAATTCATTGCAACTATATACCAGCGCAAAGTGATAAACTTTGAAAGGAAAACTCTGCCGCCTTGCTGTCAGCGCCTGCGTACAGTACCTGCCGCTGCTTTCTACCTCTACGGCAACTTTCTTAGCGGACAACCAGAAAGGTTCATGCTTTATAGGGGTTTAACGTCCCAAAGCGACTCAGGCTATGAGGGACGCCGCAGTGAAGGGCTCCGGAAATTGCGACTACCTGGAATTCTTTAAAGTGCACTGACATCGCACAGTACACGGGCCTCTACAATTTCGCCTCCATAGAAATTCCGCCGCCGCGGCCAGGATCGAACCCGCGTCTTTCGGGTCAGCAGCCGAGCGCCGTAACTACTGAGCCACCGCGGCGGGTCGACAACCAGAAAGGCGGGAATTTTTATTGAATTATATGGGGTTTAACACGTCCCAAAGCGACTCGAACTATGAGGGATACCGTAGTGGAGAACTGCGGATAATTTGAACCACCTAGAGTTCTTGAACGGGCCCCGATATCGCACAGAACACGGTCCTCTAGCATTTTGCCTCCATCTGAAATGCGACCGCCGCGGTGGCCGGGACTGAATCCGTCGTCTTTCGGGTCCGTAGCTGAGCGTCATAACAACTGAGCCACCGTGGCGGCAGAAGAAGTGCGCAGTCGTTGTCGACAACCGGTAATTGACATTTTAGTTTAAAAATAAGCGTCTGCAAGCTTTTGTTCGGTATTAGATTTGAAGAAACATTCAAGTACTTCGAATTGACGAAGGTTACCGGTGTATTCCTGTGCTCACTTCTCCACATAATACGACACATCGGTTCCGTCATATATCCTACCGCGCCGCAAGTTTATTTGAACCTCCTGGTGCAAACGAGGCTAGAGTCGATGTCACCTACATGTTTTCTTGATTGTTGAGACTGTTCATTGTTGTGGCGCTTTCATACCCTATCATGCTTCTGGGTGCATGCTGGCTTCCCTTATTTTAGCTGGCGCTGCTCTGATTTTATCATTTTGTTTCTACAGTGACCATCACCTTAACCTCTGTCACAGAGCTCACAAGGAATTCGTCACTTTCACAGTTGACCCGTCTCTGCAAACACAGTACTGGTGTAACAAACTATCATAAACTTACCTTAAAATATTGCTTCTGATTCTAAAGTTTTTTTTTTAATATAGGCCTGAATGAGTTTCAAGCATCTTTTAGGTAGGAAGAGAATATTCTTATAATTATGTGTCCATGAGAGCTTTCTCTGGAGGACTCTGGAGGGTATTTCCCCTCAGGTCTAAAGGTCTCAAGCACGGAGATAATAAGGTTACATTTATGGGTCCATTAAACTTTTATCTCCCAGAAAGCGTCCTCGTGTAAAGATAGCGTGATGTATGCGCCCTCTTGTTACGAAATATTGCAAGAAGTATAACCCAGTGCAGATAAGAAGTAAGAAGAACCAGAGGGATATGGCGTTTTTGGCCTGATATGCGAATTCGCTCCGTATCGCAAAATATAACGACATCAAAGTTAGGAACATACGCTCGTGAGGCAGCCACTCTAAGCAGATTATATTGCCCCGTGACGGGAGAGACCTTATGCGATGCACACGGGCCTTTAAGGCTTCAGTAAATGCAATGAAATATCATCCACCTTAAGAAGTTTAATATTTGTTTGTGGCGACCTACCCTGCATTGTTAGGCTTTGGCTTAAGAAAGCTAGCTCTGCGCTTTGATTAGCCATGCAGTCTCTCTGTAAGACATTTTTGTTTCTCCTCGTTCGCATCCGTTTCAACAGGACCATTATTCTATAAGTGTGCCATATTGTGCTTAGCTTAGCTTCTCCGCAACATTACGTTGCCGTTTTTCAGTAGCTCCTGAAACCTCCGGTCGCCTTTTCACAAGCTCGGGTGTCTATTACTGCTAGTGAGTCACCACCTGGGCTCCCTTGATGTAAACAGTTAACAATGAGCCGCGTATGGGAGTGCCCTGCCCGGAGCAGTCTTCACAGATGCATACTTATGTACGATGCAAACGTGAAGACTTATCCAAGTTCTTCTAGTGCTGCTGTCGTTTCAGCATCCAAACTTTTTCAGCTGCCCTTCAGAGCGCGTTGTGGCGACTGGGCAAACGACCGTCGGTAGAGGCTATCATGGCGGTTTCAGGACCCTCGGCTTCACTTAGCACACCGCTGGAAATCCACGAAAGCAAAGCTTCGATACCTCCTCTGGCACGTGCGGGATAACCAAGCAGACAAGCATGTTTCTTTCTGCCATTTTCTTTCTCCTCTCCGTCAATATCTTCTTTGGTGAAAAATAGATTTGTTTTCACATCTGAAATGGGTTTGCAAGGCTAACTGCTGCAAAAAATATCCACTCATTAGGGTCGAATCTATCAAAGCTAGAACATGCCCATCTTGAAGGAAATCTATCATGCTCATTTCAGATCACAATTTTTAGACAAGGGTATTTAGACTCCATTCACCGCAAACATGGACACCCAGGAGGCCGAGCCCTCCTCTTTTCTTTAATTTTCGCCATGTGATGTGTCAGAGATCCGACCATAAGAAATGACGACGCTAAAGTCGACGAAGAAACAGGATTTAAAATCCCGTCACACGGCCCGTGGTCACAGAAGCAGGTGCCTCAAATGTCCTGTTTGCCACGAGATATCGGGCGCACTTTATTAGCGCGGTGCCTTTCTTCTCGGCACCCACAAAGTGTGCACTACAACGACGGCTGCGACAGAACACAGCGCCCGCGAAAGGGGGACAACAAATGGGTTGGGGACGCTGATTACGGGACCCGTGGGGCCATTTCGAACTGGCCCGCGCGTGTACCGAGCGTCCAGTCAGACGCCCCGCACAATGGCGCCTCGGAAACCGTTCGCGCGGTATGGGAAGAAAAAAGCGACCGAAGGATTTTACACGTTACGCGCACGGGCACTTTTGTCGCCGCCGAAGAATACGAGAACGCAGCGAGAGAAGAAAGGGCGCGAAACTTCACCGTCGACCGGCCCGGCAGTTATATGGCTCATCGAGGTCAAGGCGCGGCCAACCGAGACGGCCGCGCCGCTGTCCGAGCCGCGAACCGGCGCGGCGCGAAAAAGAGATGACGGGAGAGAAACGAGACCGCCTTGTTGCTTGAGGTTTTTCTGCCGTCGTGATGGTTCGAAGCGAAGCGGCGCGTCTGTTGTTTACAGCTGTCACGAGTATTGGAACGCGCTCTTGAGACTGTCCCATATATGCACGCAGAAGCGCCAAGGTTGCGGTGAGTGCGAGTTGACCTACAGAAAGCCTGGAGCTTGTGTTTCTAACAGCGGGCTGAAGCGCACGCAGTTTAAAGAACACTTAGGCAGGTCGTTTATTCAGGGTGTGGCCGGTGATATAAATGCCTTCCCAACGAGACGTTCAATGCGTTTAGGGAATTCCTGTACGTCAAAAAATAGTCGCCACGCCCAATACTTTTTTGCGGTGGGTTAGTACTGGTTTTAATCTCTTCTTTTCATTTAAGACGTGCGACGGTTGTTCAGTAGAGCTTACCTGTGCCTTTCATGCTGTGAAAGACGTGAAACACTTTTCGTTTTGTTCCGTAGGGAGATGAGTTAGTTTAGAAGCCGAGGTTTGGTTCTCGAGCCTTCAGCAATGCATCAGCAAGGAACTTCGCCCAGAGGAATGCGCAAGAAAAACTTATCGGCAAAACTGGCTGCTGGAATAGTTGGCTGCACTGCTTGGTATCCAGTTATCGAACTAGGACGAACATACCAATGAAAGACATGTTTCTTGGTTGTGTACGTCTTGTGGTGCACTGACATAATAGCATAATAGCAACAAACATTATTCTAGGTGCTGTGTACACTTCCGATACAGTGTGTGTGTGTGTGTGCGTGTGTGTGTGTGTGTGTGTGTGTGTGTGTGTGTGTGTGTGTGTGTGTGTGTGTGTGTGTGTGTGTGTGTGTGTGTGTGTGTGTGTGTGTGTGTGTGTGTGTGTGTGTGTGTGTGTGTGTGTGTGTGTGTGTGTGTGTGTGTGTGTCGTGCGTGCGCGTGCGTGCGTGTGCGTGCGTGTGCGTGTGCGTGTGCGTGTGCGTGCGTGTGCGTGCGCGCGCGTGTGTGCGTGCGTGCGTGCGTGTGTGTGTGCATCTCAGCACTACAAGTCTAAATATAGAAAGGATTGAAACCAGGTAACCTAATAATATTAAAGGAATATAGTTCATTGCAAAAAATCTCCAAAAGCCACAACGCATTTTGTCGGTTTAATAATAATAATAATTGGTTTTTAATGAAATGAAACGGCGCAGTATCTTCCTCACATCTCGGCGGATACCTGAACCGCCCCGTAAGGGAAGGGATAAAGGTCGAACCGCGGCGGCTGCGTTTTTATGGAGGAAAAACGCAAAGGCGCCCGTGTGCTGCGCGATGTCAGTGCACGTTAAAGATCCCCAGGTGGTCGAAATTATTCCGGAGCCCTCCACTACGGCACCTCTTTCTTCCTTCTTTCACTCCCTCCTTTATCCCTTCCCTTACGGCGCGGTTCAGGTGTCCAACGATATATGAGACAGATACTGCGCCATTTCCTTTCTCCCAAAACCAATTATTATTATTATTAAACCGACAAAAAGCGTTGTGGCTTTGGGAGATTTTTTGCCGTATGCGAATTGTGGGTGTTAGCGTTCCTTCTAAGAAACAGACAACTTTCTTCGTGTCTTTGATGGCGTACCGTAACTTCTCTAACTATAGAAGCGTGTCAAGTCGCTGCTATTGTGGCGCTGATACTAGGAAATACGCCATTACCATTCCTCGCTGCACTCAAAAAAGCTGCCAGCACAGCACTACCTGCTATGAGTTCGACAAATGCTGTTTTGAGAGAGGCGGCAAAGGTTGAGTCGCGGAGCTCCTGCTTTTCGAGCGTGTACTAGTCTCTTGTGAAAGTGGTAATACATGATTTTACACTTAGTAAGTTAGTAGAAACTTTAATAAGCGACCCTGTTTTTACCACCCACATGCTCGTATTGAATATTATTAATTACGTAATGACGATGATCTTTCGTACCCATGGCTGAAACATTCAATTGGCAATGAATCGATGACAAGCCGTCCTTGCTAGCAGTCTTTGCATCGTTATGTACATTTCGGTTTCACTGCTACATTGAAATTTTCTTTAATGTATATGCAACGACTGACAGTCCCACGCACATAAAGCAGGATTTCGCGTCTCAAATTTCCTCATGCAGAAGGGCACCAGATTCGAATGAGGGCAAAAATTTTGACTAAAATTGTGCTTGGATCGAAGAAGCATGACTTGAGAAATAACTGCGTTCGTTCGAACCACGATGGACTTCAGAAAGAACCGCCTCAAACCAAGAAAAATAGGGGGGGGGGGGGATGAGGGGGGGGGGGGGGTAACATTGCCTGCTTCGAATTTATGCAAGGGCTAACTTAGTAGTAGCAGTACTTAATAGTATTTAGCCATATTATAAAATATGTCACCGACAACGAGCAAAGGAAGACAGACAAGGCAGGCCTCCTGACGAGGCCTACACCCCGGCTTATATGTCATGACACCGACGGCTGAAATGCAAACACATTCACAACTTTTTAGTAACAAAAAAAAATCTTTTCAAAAGGCACAAACTAAGAAAAATTACAAACATTTAAAGATTAACAACAGAAATAAACACTGGACTGTCTAAACAGCAAAACACATACACAACTGTTTAGTAACAAACAAAACGCTTTTAGAATAAATTCACAATGTAGAGTAGAAAAATCAAAGGCCCTGTGAAAAGATGACATTAGCTACATATAAACGATGACACCATAGCAGAAAAATAATTAGAACAATATCAGAAATTTTATGTATGGATGAAAGTTATAAAGGACGAGAAAGCACACTCCGTTTTTCTCAATGACAAATATATAAGTACTTTCTTCAGCGATTTTTCCTTGAGAATAGTGCGCATTAGACAGCATTACACCAGGTTGAAACTTGATCACCTGTGCTTTGTACTCCACAGCTCATAATATATCTTGTAGTAGATACGGAAACAACAAATAAGTCATCTGTTGTACTCCTGGAAAGGTAACTACTACGGAAATTAGTTGAATAATACTTAATTTTATCAAAATATGAATCGCCAATATCAAGTGTTAACAATGAAAAAAAATTGTGAACATGAAAAGTACCGAAAACATTTGTTCCATTTGCCTTTACACAATGCATGCAGGGCTCTTTTCTGAAGCGAAAAAAAAAAGATTATGTGAATCGGTTTTGTTGTAGGTACCCCATACGATATCGCGTAAACAAGGTGGGAATTTCAAGAGCAAAATATAATTGTTTTCTTTTTATGCGAAAGCATTACTAGTTCTATTTTGAGAAAAGCCGGCAACCTCTGTGTGCGTGTGTACTCGCAGATGGTACAGAAAATGATAACGACGGCAAGAAAAAAATAGTGACGTCACCACGCGACCGTATGACGCTTAAGCAAGCCGAGCAGCGCCACTTCAGACAATCCTATTCATTTAATTTGTCTATATATAATCGCCACTGGCTGACCTCCATGTGGCGTCCATTCATGTAGTGATATTCGAACTAAAATTGTGACGCAGCCGTTTGTCGTACAGCGTTCCGTGTGGTGTCGTACGATTTCTCGTTCTATATAGCTTACATGTGCTAGTCAAGTTGTAGGCTTGCTTGGACAGGGATTCGAACTGAAGACACATGCACATTCAATTGCATGCCTTTCCAGACTTGCGTGTCAAAATCGTGATGGAACCGTTCGTCGAGCGTTCCGAGTGGTGTGATGGGCTCTTGTGCATGTGTGGGTGGTGTCATACATGACGCCACTAGAAACGACGCAGGCAGTGGAGCGCACTGCCTGCGGCGCGCCATCAAGTCCCTCGATTTCACTGCGGTCGGTCGTGTGTGTGCTTGTGCAGTGAACAATGAACCATCAATGCTTTCGCGTTCCCACACGTAAGGAGTCCTAAGTGTCTCTGCCGAACTTTTTTTTAGCCAGATGTTGGAGAAGGCGCATTATACGACCAATCACTAAAATAGATGGTGGTCATTTTCATGCTATTCACATGATCAGTCCACCCTATAACAATGCGGAAATACACGGTAAGGAACCGGCACCTGTGCACTTGTCCAACAATCCGAGTTATTAAATTGTGCTGAAATATGTGGCGTAATGGTTTTTTTTTTGTTTTTCACGAAAAAGCGTATACTTTGTTTTGTTGATATCAATCCAAGTTTATTGACAGACAGCCAAATCATTAATTGGTTAAGCCAGGCATGTAATTAGTGCTCAAGTACTTCAAGATTACAGCCGAAAAAGAAGACTTTCGTATCGCTGCCATACGCCCGAATGCTAATAGTTAATGATCAGCTGAAAATGCCGTTGATGTATGCAGTGAACAAGAGAGATTGCAAAATTGAACCCTGAGGGGCATCAAAATTCCCATTTGCGAAACTGGATTTTACATTATGCACCAGTGTATACTGTCTTTGTGCAGTTAAACAACTTCCCAATAGTGTATTTGCAATGCTACGAATCCCGTAAAGCTCTAATTTGTTGAATAATCACGGAATCTAAGGCTTCGTGGAAGTCTAAGAAGGTTCCCGCAGTTAAAAACTTTTTTTCAGAATTATTGATTGAATGCTTTTTATTAACTAATTATTGATATTTGATAGTGTTACTTATGATTAAAAACAGCAGCGATACCGCTCTAAAAGAATACCTCTACGTTTAACATGATGACTCGCCGTTACTATCATACTAGCTATCGCAAGTATCGTGTCGCGGCGCATTTTCTAGCCGCATTTTTGAGAAGTCGTGGAGAAGGCGCCGCTTAACCGTCAATTAAACAAACAAGCATTTCCAGTGCAATCTTGAACTTCAGTCCCAGCTTGGCGAACACATTAACTCTACAATTGGGAATGATTAATAAGCCCTAACCCTCAGTCCGTCCATCGTCCTCTCGGGTGACGTCGCTTGCTCTTAAGTTTATACGCCACTTACGCGGTTCGCGGCGGCTCTTCTTAAGCGCACGTCCCGGACGCCTTAGAACAACAGGCTACTGTAATCACCCGAGCAGGCATCCCACCGGGTCAACATGTCGGAATCCCTTATCAGCAAACCGGAGGCCTAGCGTCGACGTGTTGCAGAGGTTCTCACCCGGCAGCAGCAATCGGCGTCATAAAGGCGCTCAAAGCGGACCATCACCTCGTCTCCTCGTCCTTCTCCTCGCTCGCCCGTTCCTCGAAGCTGTCGCCAACGGCCGCCTCTTGTACGAGATACGGCATGCCATCGGTGACGCCGCACGTCTCCGGGACGATGGAACACCTTTGGCGTTAAGATACCCGTTACGAGGAGCCGGCCCTTACCTGTTTGAAGTCAGGCACCCGCCGATAAGCAGTGTGTATGGGACACGATCACGACCGTGGCCAAGGCCGCTGGTCATAAAGAACCCGGCCGAGACCTGGGGAACGCGGCGAGTGGTCGTAGTGCTTGTCGCTGCAACAGGCGTGGACGACGCGGCCCCAAGGGAAAGCGAGGGACATCGCCGATCTACGGCCCTTCTTGGCTCTACGTACGGTGAGCGACTTTTTAGTATCGGCGTTGAGTTCATTAGCGCGCGCAACCATTGCGCATTAGCACGCAAGAGGTACAGGACCTCAGATTCCTGTGAACGCACTGATGGCCTGCTATTCGCATTTTACATCCTGAACTTCTCGGGCCAGCTCACCAGCGAAGACAGTGCCCAGGAGCTCATACGCCTGCTCTGGCTTGTTTCTATTGATCCGTTTGCACGCAGGTTAGTCGACCTTACGAATCCTAATGAGCGCGTGCTAAACCGGACGTACTAAAATTTTATTGGCGAAATAAATAATAATAGTGACAAGCGCTTCAAGTAGTGAGTTAATTAAAGCATGTAATGGTTTCAGGTAAGAGTTAAATAATTGTAGTAATAAATCGAAACCACAACAAAATCCCAGTATTTTACGTGTGGGGTTGCTGCCTTCAGTTCGGTGTGTGGTATTCCTGTGAAAACAACATGGTACATAGTTTCGCCCCGAAAATAAAGGCGTGAAATCTGTGCGAACTTGTATTCTCAATACATGATCCCACCAATCGCCTCACGATCTAACCTTCCGCTGATTTCGTAGTGCGCTCGCCCAGTGAGCTTTAAACAGCTGAAAAAACTGGCCGGAATCAAGGCATTAGAAAGTGACGCCAATGCTGCTGGCTTTTTCTGCCATTGCGAAACGGGCGTATCTTGTAACAGCAGGGGCGATAGCACTCATGAGGACGGGAGAAAAGAAACACGGCTGCGCAGGGCTGTTGGCTTGCTGGCTGACGCTGTCATATGCTGTCATCGGGCACGTAGACAAGTTCCGCCACACATGCCGGACTTGCTTGTAAAACTTGCTTGTGATGTTTCAGTGTGTGATATCACACATTGAACTCCACTTGCTTGTAAACGTGGGGGCTAACGAAAAGAGTGCAGCTTAAGTTAAGGACAACGCAGCGAGCCGTGAAAACAAAGATGATAGGTGCAGCGTTAAGAGACCGGGAGCTGGCAGAGTGGGTGAGAGAAAAAACGCGGATTACTGACATCTTATAGCCGAAATCAAGAGGAAGAAATGGGCGTGGGCAGGGCATGTAATGCGAAGGCAAGATAGCCGCTGGTCCTTAAGGGTAACGGAGTGGATTCCAAGAGAAGGCAAGCGTAGCAGGGGGCGGCAGAAGGTTAAGTGGGCGGATGAGATTAGGAAGTTTGCAGGCATAGGGTGGGCGCAGCTGGCAAAGGACAGGGTTAACTGGAGAGACATGGGAGAGGCCTTTGCCTTGCAGTGGGTGTAGTCAGGCTGATGATGATTATGATGATGACGATGATTATGATGATGATGATGATGAAAGAACAGCTAGCGACAGAGCATTACGGTCAGGCTAGATGCTACTTGAAACTGTGGCCGAATTCTTACTTCCTTGAAAAGTTTAGTTTCTTCGAGCACTATGGCATGACCTGAATTTCGTGTGTGGCTGAAAAATGGTGCGACTTTGGCGGCGTCATAGGTTAGTAAATCGAGCTTGCTCATCGCTACTCAACAATATTTTCGCATTTCCGCAAAGTTCTATTTCGTTCACTCCTTTCATTAGGGGTGTACCTTTATCGCTCCGAGGTCAGGGTTTCGTCATTTTTATGGTTTCTCCGCACGCGGGGAGTTCTTCCGCGTTTCTTGCGACAACTGTGATTCGGTCGCGAAGGATGGCATTAACAAGCGTGAAGTAAAACAGAAAATAAAGGGCGCGAGCGAGAAAGAGGACAAGGTGGGCGCTCGACTTTGCAGCTTTCTGTTCGTGCCTATTTGCGTGCTTGTTTCCTTTGTCCTTCTAATTAAGCGATGCATAGTCATGGACAAACGTTTGCTGGATGCGGATTAGCGAAAAACAAATAAATCTGCATCACCTCGAAAGTCAGCCGGCTGGTTCTCTTGCGGGTGATGGAACGCACATATCCTCAGTTGTTGCAGTGCTTTTCATTGACGTGTTTTGAATAACCGCACAGAAGTAATTGTTTTTCTTTAAACCCAGATCCCATAAGCCTTCGCCCATGACTGCACCAACTCGTCCAGCTGAGAGAGCGATCATCACCATGTCATTACCTGTAATGTTAGGAATCTTTGTGCAATGCATGTATCCTATCAGACAGGTCCCATATCCCACTATACAAAGAGCAGCCGCGGAAAGTTGCATTCTCCGCGGACGGCTCGGTTGCAAACGCGACGTACTGCTGCAGTCATTAGAGACTTTTTGTTTTGTTTTTTCTGAACACACATTCCCCCAAAAAGGAGTTTTCTTTAGAGTTCAGCTTCTTGTTTGTTTCTTTGCTCCATCATTTCACACCATATAACTAACAGAGTAAAACTCTTATTTCACAGAAACCAAATGTCCAACCTTCGTCATAAGTCTTCAGGCCAAAGGGTTTGCCTTTGAGCCGTGTTTTTGTTTTGGGGCAGTAAAAAAAATTTGGATTTTTTTTTTATGTCGACGTCAAGGTCTCTTCCGTAGTCACAACTAAAATCACTAAAAGAAGAATTCACAGGCTGCTCGCCAGTGTCGTCGGTTTTGTAGTATCTGTCACACTATTACCCCTTTCAGGTGCCACTTATTATTTCAGAAACCATATTTTTGAGCCCAGATAGCATACTCAGGCCTCAAGGCAGCCAATTTGTTAGTGTTACAGCGGAAAACAGCAAGGAATAACTTTATGCGCACATACAAAATTTCATACAAACTGGAAAAATAGTTCCAACTAATACTAAAACACCAAGTTTTAGAAATCAGCTCCTTGGGTACACCTCGGGCTAAATATGCATTTCGAAGACCCGCGGCGCATGCCGCAAGAAACCGAGTAAAAACGAACTTTATTACAGGTCGCCAAAATTTGTTGGCGAGAAAATGGTGGAAGGCTTGTTGCCAAGCTCAGTGTTTTGTGAAATATATTTTTGCTATCATTGGCTAGTTCGCATCAAAAAGCTCTCTATTTGCAAGTTGAAGGATACCAGACTTTCTTGAAACGAAGCGATAGGTGCTATCTAGGGTACACTGTGAAAAAAAAAAGCTGTGATTTCACAATGCACATAGTTGTTTACAAAGCGCTTAAAACAGTTAAGAACAACATCCCCCCCCCCTTCCTTTTTTTTAGCTTATCATTTCCGGTCCAGTTAATCAGCCGTGCACTACAGAAGTGAAGCTCAGAAAATTGCACTAACGGGGATGCTCTAAAAGAAATTAGACACACTTAAGGCTGCTTACGTGTGAGAATGCCAAAGCATAAAATTACTGAGTCATGCTACGTAGCAGAATGACAACATGTCATGAGTTTTGACTACGCGTACTTTGTACAAACTCTATGCACGTTACATTACGCTACTTGTAGAGAGAGAGAGAGAGAGAGAAACAGAAGGACAGGGGCAGGGAGGTTAACCAGGCGATGCCCAGTAGGCTACCTTGTTCCCCTCCCTACGTTACTTGTAAAGTGCTCAGTCATGATACGTTGCAGAACGACTATGAGTCATTAATCAAGATTATTACTACGAGTCGTGCCGTTTCATCATTCATGACTACACATGTTCGCTTACATGTGTTGTGACATCGTACACCAGAGCACTGCATCATCCGAATTTCGTGTCATAGACAGCGGCGATAGATTTTGTGCTAATGGAACATAGGGTGCTGTCGCATTAGAAGTGCAGGAAGCATTACGGCGCTCAGTAAAAATAGCTTAATAGTTAGGCACTACATAGAGACTTGCGAAAAGGAGAAAAAAACTCGTTTCCCGTCGCATCGTCTTCAGGTGGCGCTCGCTGTCACATTTTTATTTTATTTTCTCGTTCTTCGTCTGCTTTGTTTTCGTTTTCGTTGGCGCCGTGGCAAGTTGCCCCACACCTGACGCCCCTGAGTAGATTTCGCTTAGTCTTTTCTTTCTTTTTTTTTTACCGGAGAGAATGCGAGAGCGGGGGCGATGACGTTACTCGAAGATAACGCCCAGCATCGTTAAAGAGGCTAAGTGTTATGCGGTTGAGTGAAACGCGGGAAATGCATCTGCTGGTCGCAAGGTCTATGCAAGGGTCGCTGAGATTTTTATTGCGGCCTGTACTGCTGGCAAAGAGTCTCAAGGTTATCGCTTCCTTGCGTGCATAGAAACATCCACGTAAACAGGACCTAAAGCCGATATCTCGGCACTGGAAAGTTGGTAAAGGAATAAAAAATTCAGAGGGCACTTTGTTGACCTAAAGTGCGGTGAGGCGAAAGCATTAAGCGCGGTGTTGCTGCTTTTGTCACCTATGTGTGGTTAAGATGTTAATTAAGTACACAATTGTTTGTTGATCTTAAATGCTAGAGACACTAGAGGGCGTTTGGGAGGCAACCATCTGATTCGACGGCTTTCTGCAAACACTCTCTAACGTCCTAGACAAGGAGAACTACATCTACGTTGGCAGGAACTAGCGTAGTCGTTAGCACGCTCAGCTGCGGAACGGAAGGATGGTGGTTCGAATTCCATCGTGCAAAAAGAATTCTTTCTTATCCAGTTGAAGAGCGTCAAGGACGGACGGACACCGCGAGTATGAGCCATTAAAGGCTATCGCATTAATACGCTACAGTAATTCGATGTTCAAGAGTAGCCATTTCTGTCAGCAATTCTTGATATCTTGCTTCTGCTGCGCACTAAAGCGAAATAAGGCTCAAGGCGGGCAAATTTATTGACTGACGCCGTATTTAACCTTTTTTGCGTTAGTATTGTAACGCGGCTAACTGGAAGAATACTTTCTAGCCCGAGAGTATCGGACATTTTGGACGCCTCGTTGCAGTGACAGGCGTTAAACAAGTGCCGAAAGGTCAGGTTCACAATACATTTGACCGGAGCTAATTAAATATATGCGGTCCGCCGTCCGTTTCTACTCCAGCGTGAACAAAAGCAAAACCACGAAGTGATTATTTTTACGCGAACATTCACTGTGCTCGGGCAGAGATGATGTGGTTTGCAAGCGAGGAGAATATGAGACAAAAGCGCAGAAACAGATTAGGAATATTTGTTTTACAAGCTTTCCCTTTGCCTGAGGCTCGGCTTTCTCTGGGCGAAATGCTGGAAAAAGGTATCGACCCCACTTTCTGCACAGCAAACACGTTGTAGATGGTACCGTTTGACAATGGCCATTGAACTCTTTATAGAGTGTAAGTTGTATTCGTGTCTTGCATGCATAAAAATGATACTGTTGCTGTCAGAATGACTCTCTAAATTGAATGACATCACTTTAAAACCGTTTCGGCCGCTGGTTTTGTAGAAAACATGGTTGCACAATGTACAGATGACTTCGTAAGAAGGCCTCAAAACTGGTACGTATCCGTACCTCAGTTTTATGACGCATAAGAAAACTTGCAGAAGAATTAGAAATTTCTTCAAGAAGTATTATGAGGCGGTAGACTGATCGAGCAGGCACCGAAGATCAATAATTTTAAAAAATCTGCTTCCTGCCAACATGGGCCAGGTCAAACTGCACACCCACGCTTGTAAAAACATACAGAACACCATGGATGCATATAAAAGCGGGAAAGCAAAACAAGCTGAACCGTATATTTCATTCTTAGGTAGTATTCGGCGCTGAAAAATATGGCACATAGGTCCACCGTTGTGCATTTGCCGGCACCTGGATCAACATCACAAGTGGGCCAACATCAGTCACGCTGTCTTACAAAGGGTTGCAGGGTAGTTATCATATACATGGATATTTCCATTTAACGCAAGGCATTTCAAACCTGTATTTTATATTTTTGACTATCACGCATCGGGGCTTCTGTCAAGTATGACTCATTGATCAGGGCTTAGCGCAGGCGACTTGTTTCGCCTGTTCTCTTCTATCTTTTTTTTTTCACTTTTACGGCGCTCATTGAATCAACACCAAGGTTCGCATGATGCAAAAGCAAACACTGCGTCTTTTTTATGCCCCCCTTTTTTATTTGCTGTGGTCCTTCTCTATCTCACTGCTACGTTACATTTCGTGGAAATGCTATACCGGTAGAGCAATGTGCCTTTCATATCGGCGAGCTGCACATTATCACGTCTTATGGGGCAGGCCCCGCACCTTGCGGTAGTACCTTAACGATCGCTGTCGCGTGCTTTCGAAAGAGCCTGGAAACGCTGAAAAAGCGGCAGTAACACGCAGATGGCTTCTTGGTACTCGCAGATTAGCAGGCCATCAACATCACACGTGTCCCTTTCACAACCATGCTGAGGATACGTGACCTTGCGGGTGTAGTCATAGGCTGTTGCGGGCGACTGTCAGTGATAGCTGTAATAAGTGTCAGCGCTAACAGCGCACAGCGCAGCACGTGGACTACCAAGAAGTGCATGCGCATCGAAAATTACTGGAAGAGGAGCAAATCAAAAGTTTCTGCTTGGTCTCTGCGCCCCCCCCCCCCTCCCTTCTTCCGGGCATTCAATCACGAGGAATTGGGGGAAGCGCTTCTATAGTCGGATACAGACTCAAGAGCGAAGCGGCTTTTCCCCGTCAAAGGAGCCCCTTCCAGCCAATGGCGTCGGCCGATCCACATGAACCTGCTAGCGTGACAATGCAAGGAGGGGACTATCCCCGACCATGGAAGGAAGGGACTATTCCCTTTTATCTGCCACTCCCTACTTTGTCACGCTCTCAGGTTCATGAAAATCGGCCGACGCCATTGGCTGGAAGGGGGGCCCTTTGACGGGGAACAGCTGCTTTGTTCTTGAGTCTGTATCCGACTACAGTTACCTTGGCTGCCACCATGTGGTGTATGACTTTGGAAGTTAAATAAAATAACGCGTTGACATTATCCATGACACTTAGTTAATGAAAAAATTACGTCGCCCCACATTAAAGAGCTATATGCCGCTAGGCTCCGCGGTACTGGTACGTCGTTGAGGGCGGCTGGAACAACGCCTTACTCTTTCCGTTTTTGATTCCAAAAGATGGAGGATTAAGAGTGCGTACCGATGTAGAGACGTTGCAGTCATGACGTGAGAAGTCACTTGTTATAGTATAACTTCACCATGACGGCGTTTTACTCTGATTAGAATGGCTGTCGATATGGATCTCGCATTTCTTGAATATCCTCTGTCGCTCTCCGAGCTAACGAGATTACGCTGTCACTCAGTCGCATGCAAGAGTTCTTTGGAAATCGTTTCTAACGACAAATGACGTCACATGCATGTTAGAAAGAAAGGTGTCTTGCATTTGTGCGATCACAGGCACATGTTCAGTCGGAGGCCGCCTTAAATTGAAGCTCCAATTAGGTGGTGCCTACACGTTGTGCATGCTTGCCGTGAAAGAGTAACACATTTTAATAGAAAGTGTAGTTATCATATGAGGTTACGAGTTTCATGCTGTATCTTGAAGTAAACGCGGTTACCTCGTTATGCTGTTGAGCCCAACGTAATAGGATCGAATCACTGCCGCCACGGTTACCTTTCTATGGAAGCGAGGTGCCAAATCGCCCTGTATGCGGGGTAGTTTCAATGCACCCTGTGATATCGATACTAATCCGGAGCTCTTCACTACGGCGCTTCTCATAGTCAATATGCACTCTCGTGATGTGTACCCTACATACCATACCATATCATACCATACCATATCACACCACACCACATGATACCATATCATACCGTATCGTACTATACCGTACCATACCATACTACACCATACCATACCATACATACCATGTCATGTCTTACCATACAACACCATACCACACAATAGCACACCCTCCATGCCATGCCATACCAGTACCATACCATGCCATACCACACAACAGCATACCCTACCATACAATGCATGCCATACCAATACCCTACCATGCCATACCACACAATAGCATATCCATACCACGCCATACCGCACCATACCACACAATGGCATACCATAACATACCATACCATACTATGCCGATCCATTCTGTTGCCTTCCGCTGTTGTCGCCTGCTTGACGCGTTCGCAAAATGAAGACTCCGGCGGCGTTTCTCGGTTACAACATTTTTTCACCCCCCCCCCCCTTTTTTTTTCTCGAACTAACGATGATTAAGTGTCCCGTCGCCAGCTTCAACGCCCGACATTGAACTGGGGTAAACCATGGAAACAATTATCTTGCTTTCACCCGCCACGCGCTCGTTCGTAGAACCGGTGTTCATAAGCCCCCTGCAAGGGGCCAACAGTGAAAGCAAGTATATACACCACACTCCTTTGTTGCCCTATCGGAGGCCACCAAGGCGTTCGCCACCTTCCTGGGGGCACCTCGAAACTAAACATAATGCGGGCGCCACCGACTGAATTCAATTTGGGTTTTCGCTGGGGTCTCTCACGCGCGTATCATTAATACCCTTCGCTTTCCAAAAGCGCTTGTGCGTTCCATCCCACCTCTCCCCACACCCCCTCCCCTCAACCCCCTCATCTTCCGCCGCCCCCGTGCCACAAAAAGACAAGAAAGAAAGGAAGCGTGTGCGCCGGAGATAATCGTGCAACGGCCATCGGTGTTTGTCTGCGTACTCAAGACGGCACACGCAGACCATTCGGGGTAGCCGGGTGGCCGCGATTTTTCATGCCCCGCTGCTTTTGGAAAAAACCGTTTGCCTTGACTCCCCCGAATAACCAGGTTGTCCCTCACGGTTACCAGATACGCCGCCGACCCCGGGAACCTGAACCGTGTATGCTATGAAGATAAATTCTCTGAACGTATCAAAGAACTCCCCTCCTCTGCAGGCAAACAGTTTTCGGTTTGCAGTGATGTTTTGTGCGGTGAGGAGGTGTGGTCAAGTGTACACTAAGCATGCAGCCGCGTATGGGTTTCATTTTCATGCTGATCAAGTAAATTCGATTAACCTTAACCAGGCTGCTTTCCCTTAAGTAACTAAAATGAGCAGCCAGCGTTCGCTCCATAGGACACAACGCAACGACGCCTCACACAGGCTACTCTGGGATTTCGTCTCAGGCTTTGAATTTCACCGGCCATTTAAGGCTCCGTAATGCCCGCTCTGTAAAGCAGTGCCCGGGATATTCGCATAGTGCAGTAGCGGTTCTGTGAAGAAAGGTCCACATCTCCGAAATCCAACGGTGCTAACATTCAGGGATGCCCGTCACGGAGGTTCTGAGACAGCATCTTGCAGTCGGCCATAGCAAAATACCCAGAATCAAAGGGCAGAGGGAGTAACGCTGCTCTGGTTACCCGATGAGCATTGTTGCCTTTGGAAGAGATGGCACGTAGTTCGGCTTCCGTGAAATACTCTTCGGAAGGAGGCTATACTCACGTCTGCTTCAAAATGAAATCTTGACCGACGTCGATCTTCGGCTTCTTAGAATAGTACAAAAAAGGGCGAACTAAAAATGGTAGTTGCAGTGCGCCCTGCGAGCGCCAAGGGTACTTCGGCCTTAGCCCGATCTTTTTTTTTAAGTGCCGCAAGGTATTTTGTTGTAAGTGTAACCTGAGAACACTCTTATGCTGCAGCTGACGTACGCGCTTGTCGATCCGCTTCGCTCTTCCTGGTGGCGTTACATGCAAGTTCGCTGATCCCCGTAAAAATCATTATGCAAGAAAATGAAGTCTTGGTGCTGTCAAAACGCCATGCTACTTGATATGATTCCTGGAGCAAAGCAGAACTGACATTCCGCCCAGTGCTGCTGGACGGCATCACCTGCTAGAAGCGGCAACGTTAACCTGCAGGGCTCAAGGAAAAAGACACACTTACCTTACACAGGTAAATGGATTTTAATGCATAATACATACTAAGGCATCCTACACCCATTGTTCTTCACACCTTACGTGTGCACTTTGCAAACACGCCAGTCTGGGTACCCAAAGAAAATGAGTTGGGCGCCATTGTTAGTGTTGGTTGTGAGGTGTTGTGATGGCATGCGTAATGGTGAAAAGGGTGGTAGAGCTGATAAGTAGTTTTTGGGTGCCGTTGAGTGTGGCCCTGAGCACTGTTACGACTTACCTGAATGTGAATTTTTCTGCGTGGTTCGCTTAAAGTTCGTTTGAAATGTCGCTGACGTGGGCACCATAGAAGACGCTGTGGTTTTGGAAGCAGATGATAATTAGGTTGGATTATCTCTGTTATCCTCCAACTGCAATGGGTCATTGTGGAGAGAGCCAACGTTGTTATCCTTTCAACGCATAGAAGCAGGAATTGCGCTTGAGCACCCTAGCTGGTGGCCAGCCCGTAGTTGTTGTTTTTTTGGTAGTATTTGCGAGTGTTTGTCAACAAAAGTGTGGCTGCAAACAGACTCTATACACAAAGGAGCATCGTCCCCGACTTCGCAGCCTTGACTTCAGGGCCTTAAACATAAACACACAGCCGCATCCACAGCTTTTTTTTTTAATTTTAGGCTTGGTCAGTGGCAGCCTCAGTTAAGAAATTAGGCAGTGGCTTAGCTCTGATTAAGCCTGGATATACAAGCGAAAAGCTTCAGTTACGCTTTTCGGCTTCTTTCCGACGTCGTTTAGCAAGGCGTATTTCCCGTTGTTCAGGCGTTTCGGCTGCACGTTTAGCTTTGGCTTTATCATTTTTTCGCTGTTGCGCAGCCAACTCCCAAGCGAGTACTTCTGGATCGGAACCATTTAGTTTCTCAGCTTTTCTGCGTAGTCTAGCAGCAGCCGCGCTCTCCTTCCCTTCCATGTCGAGTGCGCACGCCTATTCTCTGGCAACGCGTTATATAGCCTCCTTGCCCATGCACATGACGCACATGTGCAGTAGCGCGCGGCTGCGCCGAAAGGTCAGGCGGCGGCGACGGCTGCGGCAGCGGCGAGGTGCGACCACCTGCGCGGCGCGTGACGTCACTCGTTTTCGCGCATGCGCATATCTCACCAGTTCGGCTCACGCGAAGCCCGGCTCTGACCCGCGTAGTGAAGCTTTTCGCTTCAAAAAAGAAGCGAGAATAGAAATTACACTTGGGATGTCAGTGACCAGGGCACTGGCATTCTGAGAATTTCATTTCCAAACAACGCGGAACATTCTGGAGGCCGCCTTCGTGCAGCCAATAGTATAGAAACAACGAGAAGCGCTCGAAAAGGTCAGCATCACATCCATTCGAAATCATTGCGCAGATTCCTCCGCTGCACTTTTTCGTTTTTGGCGCGCGTTTCGCTTGCCCCGCACCTGTTCTCGCGTTTCTCGCCGCCGTTCACGAAATGGTTCCCGGTGATAGCTATTCTCCCGCCACCTCTGATCAGCCGAAAGAAACAAATCGGTTCGCACGGCACATGCGCCTTTTACAAAGTGGCCCGGCAGAGACAAGCGAACAACCGCACCGCGTCCGCCGCTGTCACTCGGGGCGCGCGGGGTCTAATGGCCTCGGAGAGTTCGCGCCAGCAGATCGAAAGCAGCGCACGATTAGGGCACCACAAGAAGGGACAGCGAATGGGGTGTTAAAGGGGGGAGGGGGGGTGGGAGGGAATGCTGCGGTGGCGGACGGCTCCGTTTCGCCCGGCGCAAAAAGGTGCCGCCGACAAGAGCCGGGACCGCCCTGAGCTGGGCGGTTACCAGGTCACTTTCATTTCCTCCCAGTGGCCTGACCTGTGCGCGGTGGCTCCCAGCTGCAGCGAGTGAGGCCAGGGAGGCGCTGCGCTCCGAAACCGATCGCGTTAGTCACGCTCATAAGTCATACTAATGTAGTGGACCACACTGTGACAGCTGGTGTTGCGTACAAGCGAGTGTCACTGTTCGGTTACCGAGAAATGCCCATCTATCTGGCTATCGTCCCGCTTTTAACCATGTACGCGGGAGTGAAACTTTTTCCGAGGACTGGCTACATATCCATGCTAGGCTTTTCTTTCGTGACGTCACGTGGGATGTCATCTATTTCTTATTCTTTTTTGCCAGTGTGTTCCCGCCGCTCCTAAATTGCCTTCTTACATGGAGGCGCTGGGTCCTAATGATGTCATTACGAGTGAGCATCCGAACTGGGGTGTTCAATATTCTTGGTGCGCGCGAAATTAGGGCTAGGAAGTCCACACCGCGAAAGAACCAGCAGCAGGAAATGTGGGGAACGCGGTCCCGCGATCGCTGCAGCCATGAGGCCGGTTGAGGTGATTTTCTCAATTTATGCTCTAGGAAGCGAACATTTGGCAAAGGCGGCCTCCTGTCCCACCGAGCCAACCGACGTCCACGGGTTCTTTGTATATCGACATTAGCGGCTCTTCTAGAAGAGCTCAACGGGAGGCTTGCGTCTGCGTTTTGCCATTTTATCCTCTGCCTTCTTGAACACTGTCGCATACTGAAGGCAGCGACGGAAACGATTAGCAGACGCGATGTTTGATATTCACAAACAGAATAGCATATATTTTGATTATATACGGTGAACACAGTGGTTTATTTTGCTCTAGCTGCTGGTGCGATTACTGCACCGGCTGAAAGAGCGTCCTGTGATTCTCCGGTATACCTGTTTTTCTTGTTCGTTTTCGGTTGTCCTCACGTAACGTACCGGTACCGGATGTATGCATTATTAGGAGTATCTCCCTTCAGCTGTGAGTGCAATAAAAGTGATTTCGGTGCAGACCACGACGACTGCATTGACGTCGTCCTCCGCTGTTGTCGCTTGCCTAAGCAACGGTGACCGTTCCTCTGCAACACCTGTGATGCTAACACAAAAACGACATGCTGTACACCATGTGTAATTAAGTGCTGCGTGTAAACCAGACAGCCCTGTAGAACTGAAGTGCATTAAGGTATATATAATTAAACATAGCCGCCACGTTTTATTGATAACTGAGGCGTCGATTTAAAAAGAATTATTTTTTTGTTTGTGTACACCAGCATGCCCTCTGGTATGCATCTGCTAATTTTAGAAGGAAAACTGTCTGACTGTGTTATGAGAGAGCAACAGTACTTTGTTCGTTAGCTCAGGGATTGAGGGCGTTGTCATGCACGAACTGAACACTCATAACAAAAAAAATCTCCGGCACAGTAAGCTTGTAATCAAAACATATGGGCAAAAAGATCCCACAACTTCTTCGCTCCCAGTGCAAGATGAGCGAGAGGAAAACACGTGCGCCGACTCTGCTCATCTCCTGGCGCCGACAGGCAATGCGCGACATGTGCGCCAGAGCGATCAGCTGGGCGCCGCGCGCTTTACCCGGAGACGCCGAGCCCAGCGGCATATATGCATCACCGCGGTGTCTTCCGCACTCAGCAGCCGGACGTCTTCCGGCATCGCCGCCCGCACCCTGCCGTCAGGCGCGACCACGGCACCGACACCCCCCGCGGTGTGTTCAAGCGGGACGCATTAACACCTTTCTGGGGCGGCCGCTATCGCTGACGACAAGCGCCGAGTGCGCGCGGCCATCAACGCAGTCAGGAGGCGATGAAGTAACTGGCGCGCAAGAGCTGTATACTGCGGCAGGGAGTAAAAGGCTTGCGCCTCTCTACAGACACCGGATAATTTGTCGAGGTCTATACGCATGGGAAAGCAAGGTTAGCGAAGCATCGGGTTAGCTCAGAGCTGTGCCAGTGTGTTCCTTTTGCGTCCGCGTCTTGTTCTCGCTAGAAATAGCAAGACAGCAAGGTTCGCTGCCTATATAACCCAGGGCGTTCAGTTGAACCTGCTGCATTCATTTCGCCATGTAGTATATAGTGAACTGGATGCATCACGATGGCGAGCTGTACCTGCATTAGCAGTACCGCTTGTTCATTTCGCTTTTTTATTGATCGCCTTCCCGTTGCGTCTTTGAATTGGTTTCACCATGGGCGTCTGGTGGGACAGGCTTCTGGAAAATAAGTCGATAGGTGGGCGGGTTGGTGAAGGAGGGTGGCATTTTGGAGGTGGCGAAGGGTGGCTAGAGGTTCGTCGGTGGGAAGAAAATTTTTACTGATGGGTGTCCGGAGGTGCACCCATCGGAAGATGCCCCGATGCACTCCGATCCGCTAGGGGCGCTAGCGGGTGGAGCCGACACAGACAGACAGTTGCATTTCGTCTAAAGAGGACTATACTGCTAACGCAGTAGAACGAACGAATGAACCAAACAATAAAGCTCTGCACTTCTGTGTGCATTCACGGTATCGCGATTCAAGCAGCAGCTGAAGGCGTCACTAGCCTGCAGTGGATTGCCCCGCTCGCGTGCTGTGGAAAATATTGATGGCATGATCTGGCGGAGGTAGCAGAGGCTACTTTATGAGTAAAGTAAGGAACAGAAATGACAGCGGAGATCGAGACCGCCTCATCGAAACATGGGTGCCTCAACCATCTCCCAACCGCAAAAGTAGAAGACATATGATCGACCGATACAAAGTTTGGTTTATGGGAGTGTAACGTCCCAAAGCGACTCAGGTTACGAGGGACGCCGTAGTGAAGTGCTCCGGAAATCTCGACCACCTGAGGCTCTTTAACGTGCACTGACATCGCACAGTACACGGGCCTCTAGAATTTTGCTTCCATCGAAATTCGACCGCTGCGGCCGGGATCGAGCCCGCGTCTTTCGGGTCAGCAGCCGAGCGCCATAACCACTGAGCCACCACGGCGGCCCGAGACAAAGTGTTTTAATGCGGTAGATTATATAAGTGATGTATAATGTAAAACACTCACACCTCTCGCGAAAATTTCATTGTGTTCTTGTTCACTACTTACCGGCAGCAGTCCATTTGCCGTTTGTGGAATGCTCGGAACAACTAACGGCGGCGGCAGTACCTACACGAGATACTACTGATCAGAGGAAAGAGAAAAAGATCTACGAAAGACCCTCTTTGCTAACTTAACGATGACAAAACAGTGAATATTTCCGAGCCCTCACGGGGCTCTAAGAGCACGTCGAGGACTTCGCTGTCCATATATCATCAGAACCGACGTGATCACGAAAATATAGAGCAATGAACATATTGTAGGATTGTTTACAGCTTGCTATATTGTAGAGCTGCGACTAAATTACTGACCTTTCAAGAAAGGATTGTATGCGACAGAGTGCAATGAGCAGTGGTGGTTTGTTTCCGGAATCTTACATTGCACAGCTGTCGCATAACCATGAACATTATGCTCTCAGTAATTGTATGCTGTAAAATGCGTTGTGATCTTGAGTTCAATATTAACGACGTGCACTTTTCGCACCTCCATGTTTTCTTTATTTAGAGGCAGCCAATTTCTTTGGAGGAACAAACAAAAAATTGCACACAGGCGCAAAACAAAGAATTCATTCAACGCATTCTTTTAATTTACCAAAAGCTAGCTTTTCGTCACTGGAAACTGTCAAATATACGGACACAATGTGTAAAGCGCAGAAATCTTCAGGCGCTTCCAGAAAGCTGTGTTACAAAACCGTGCTGCAAGCGCGTGAATTCTTGAGGACTACAGCGCCTGAGGGAGGCAGGAGACCTGAGATCAAGCTTGAATGTTTGTTATTTTTTTAGTCAACGTCTTATTACATGTCTTCTGTTTTCCATATGGACTCTGTGTTTCCAGTTGTGTTCATGAGTGTTTTTTTTTTAGTGTGGAATGCAAAGTGAAAACTAACGAGGTTCGTCAGCGTACAGAGTTGCGCGCAGTGCGGTTTCTTGGGGTTGGAGACTTCGCTCTTGAGAGACATCGCTCTTCAGAGACTTCGATGTTTGGTTCTACCAGTTGCAAAATAATAAGTTGGAGCAACTTAATAAGCTGGTGCAACTTTCGGTGCGCACAAAGCAAAGATAGGCATATGGTGACCCTTAAGCTAGCCATCATCACCCATCACACATTTGATAAAAACAAAACAAAAACAGAAACGGTTCGTAACTGGCGATGACGTCACACATAAATCTATGATATAGATGGATAAATTGAAGAAAGGAGCGTCCCCTTTGAAACAGGGTGATGGCAGTTACCACCATGCATGGCTTTTTTTTATTTGCATTTCTTTAACAGTGTAATAAATCGGTTTATAAATTCGCCATTTGCTCCAAATACAATTTCTGATCCTACACTTCTAACCTTATGTCACCTCTTTGCTTCTGAGCCACCAATCTTCGAATCGCCCTTTGCTAACTTCCACCGCGGACTCATTCACATCACCATGGTTATCTCTAAACCCGAGGGTCTCAGGGAGAGACTGTGCCAGCATCGATATCCGGGTGGGTACTACCATATTCGTCTATGAGATAATCAATTTTTAAAACAAAAGCTTTCCTGGCCGCGAACTTGCGATTTCGCCGTGGCGGTGCTCCGAGGAGGCACGTGACGTCAAAACGCGCGCCTCGCCGCGCCTTTCCTCAAAATCCAACTTTCAATTTTCAGTTTTCTGTTTATTCTTTCTCTCCCTTCTTTATCCCTTCCTTTACGGAGCGGTTCGGGTCTCCACCGGGATATGTGAGACGGTTACTGTGCCATTTCCTATCCTCGAAGTCCAAACAAAACAATTGAGCCGACGGCGTTCATAGAGTTATTGGCGTCGACAACCTTGCAAAGGCCGTTTATTTTCACGAAAGCAAAGGCGCACAACTGGCTCCATGGGTCAGAGGAGACCTCAATCTCGCTTTCATGTACGTAGCGTTGGTGTCCAAGTGCAAAAGCGTTCTTTGATTGCGTTCCGCACACTGGATAGGCAGCGCGCCCTCCCTGCCACCCTGGGAAGTGGCATGTAGTTAATGGTTGATCGCGAGAGATTGATCACAAAATGAACGCTACGGCCTAGCTATTGCTGCAGTGCCGCATGTCAGCCACAACGCTGTCAGCGCTAACGCATTCAGGCCACATCTCTCTCTCACCACCGCACATGTATCAAAGCACGAATGAGGCGTGCGCATATCCAGGGAGCCAGATATGCGCCCTTCCTTTCCTCAAAGCAATCGCCGTCTAGAACATTGTCAACGCCAACGCCAATGAACACAGTGACCGCCGACATCTTTCACTTTGTATATCCTGGATTAGCTGAGATAATCCACAGTAATTTTTTCCACAGATTTTCCACACACTGCACATGTGTCATCTTGGTAAAATTTATTCAGTGTAGCTTCGCGGCTTAAGACACCGTGATCAAGCTTCAAAGATTAGAGTAGCTGCCTCTTGAGTTATCATAGAACGATTCCTTCCTGATCTTCCTTTTCCAGTTCTACGCTCTGCTTGTTTCCCATCGAATAAATCAGTTTTTACCTTCTGCGCGATTTAACACCTCGGTAGCACAGTAGCGTGCCTGCTGAAAAGAAGCTGGGCAACATATATAATACTCGGGAATCGCGTGTGACGGGAGTTTTACAGCGAAGCTGTACACCTCTACCATCCAAGGAAATTTTCGTGTCGTCGTAAGCAAAAAAAAAAAAAAACGCCAGGCTAAAGAAAAGTACGCTCGAAAATGCACTGATTTTGGAAGAAAGAAACCGTAATGTTAGTAAAGCCTCTATCGAGCGCTTTAGGATATAGCAGTTTAAATATTTCTGCATCTCAGGAGCTGTGTAAATTTCCTGGTTAATTTTTATATACAGTGAGAACACCGTCCGACGCGTTCCGGTAAACATTAGGTTTCCAGCTTCATCGAAAGGGGTTAGCGTCATTCGAAGCCCTCGTGTCAAATGCAAACCGCATGAAGTATGATAACGACGTCGGCATAGCTGGCTAGAAATAATAAAAGAGAGAGAGAGAGAGCGATAACTTTAATTTGCACCTGTCAATAATGACGGGGGAGAAGGCTATAGCCTAAACCCCCATTCATTCCCCTAACCGTCGGCCGGAATCCCTTGGGACTCGGCGGCGGTTAGGGCGAGACTGATGACTTTGCGTTGATCTTCTGCTCTTTGGTTGAGCAATAAGGTCTCCCAGGATTGTACATTTCTATTCGGGTCGTTATAGAAAGGGCAGGCCCTGACCATGTGGACTAGATCTGCAATGCTATTGCAGTGCGTACAACTAGGATTAAAGAATTCTGGATGCCATTTACTGTACAGTTGAGGGTTTGGAAAAAATGCAGGACGCTTAAGCTTCCTCTTTAAGAGCGGGACGCGACAGCGTGTTGCAGCGTTGCCAAGGGGTCCACAGAGTGCTTGGCTTGAAGCACTCTGGCACGGGTCGGCCCGGTATTGCACTGCCTCCTGGATCGACCCGGGGCATATTAGCGCGCGCCTTTTCTATCTTTGCTCTCCTATCCTTTAACTCTCCTACTTTCAGCACGTGGCAGCGAGCGTGGCTCGGCTTAAGCCAGCAGGCAGGCCCATGCACTTTCCTTTTCTTTCTTCCTATCAGCAACAGCAGTAGCAGCAGTAGTAGGAGTCCACGGAACGCCATCGTCCGTTCGGCGCGACGCCTCGCCCGTTGTAGAATTTAAGGAAATGACGCCTGTCGCACATATCTTGGTGGACACCCGAACTGCGCCGTTGGGAAGGAAAATGAAATGAAAATTGATTTTAAGGAAAGGAAATCACTCCTGTCTCACATATCTCGGTGGACACCCCAACCGCGCCGTAAGGGAATAAATATTTCTAAGGCGCCCGTGTGCTGTGCGATGTCAGTGCAAGATCCCCAATTGGTCGAAATTATCCCGTAGCCCTCCACTACGGCACCTCTTTTTTCCTTTCTTCTTTCACTTCCTCCTTTATTCCTTCCCTTACGGCGAGATTCAGGTGTCCGCCGATATGTGAGACAGATACTGCGCCATTTCCTTTCCCCAAAAACCAATTTTCATTTTCATTTTTTTAGCCACAATCTTTTTTCTTCGGGTTTGCATCACCTACGTGTGCACAGATGTGTTATAATCACTCGCTTCGTGCGAAGAGTCATGGTAGGTGTCAAAGCCCTCGCGCACCATCACTATTTCTATCCGTGTTACTGAGTTCAGTTGGTGGCGAGATTTGAGCGCCAACTGCTTTCGCCCAATTTAAAGAAAGAAGTCGTAAGGCTGCGCGGCGGTCGCAACAGGGCTCAGGGTATTCGGCCCAGGCGATGCGCGCGCGCTGCAAAATGCATGCGCACAATTACGCTGTTAGAAACGCCTGCGGGCTACCTTGAACGCGCGCTCGTCTTTGACCGCGCTGCGCGAAAGTGCGAATAGGGAGGGCAGCCCAGCTGCTGCTCTTCCTGCAAGGCTGCGTGGTAGCCAGGGGCGACCGCTGCGGCCCGATTACACGCACCCGGGAGAGGGGAGGGTTCGATTGAATCCGCCGTGGTGCCTGCCGACCGGGTCGAGGCGATCATCGTGCGATGCCTTGACCCGAGCACGGTCGCCGCAAAGGTCTGCGCAAAGGAGGCCTCGCCGAGTGAAGCCAGAAAAAATTACACGAGGCGTGGGGGTGATTCCGAGCCACGTCGGCAAACAAGGCTATACGCATTACTTCACTTGCCCGTGCGTGCATGCTAGCCTCTTTCTTTTCGCTCGCTCTCATGGCGTATAAACGCGCTTCGGTGCCGCAACTAACCGTTTTCTATGAAACTATGTGTTTCTTCGCTCACGCGATGAGCAGCGTGAAGGTAAACACGAAGCAGCAGCCCCGCTGGCGGTAGTTCGCCGGGGAGCCTAACCCAACCTTTCACCCCGTGCGAAGGAGGTGTCTGGAAAGTACTGCGTTAGGTTCGCGGGATTTAACACCTCGATAGCATAGTGCGCTGCTGAAAAGAAGTTGGAAAACCTAATTCTCGGGAATCGCGTCTTGCGGGAGTTGGTCTTGGGGTTTGCATCATCTGCGTGCTGCGCAGATGTGTTATAATCACCCGATTCGTGCGAACTGACTCACGGGAAGTGTCGAAGCCCTCGATCGTGCACCATCACTGTTTCTGCCCGTGTGACCAGCTGATTTCAGTCGTTGTCGGAACTTATATTTAGCCAGTGAATAGTCTATGGAAAGTGACGCAAGAAAGCAAGGATTTCAAAAAAGGAAAAAAACCACACAGCCTTTGCAGACGGCACACACCCGTAGAGATTTTTCCGGCGCATTGGTGCTTGCGCTGTCCGAATTCTTATAGAAGTGTAAGAAGTATAAAGTGCTGTTCGCCCATTCGTTCCTGCCTTCAAAATGGTGGCTGACCACACCTGTTCTCCATGCGGTGAGACATAGCGACTGCTCTTGTGGGCCGTAGTATTTCATACGATCGGCGTGTGTTCCTGGTTCGCACTTTTTCTACCCCACTCTGCTGTTGCTTTTTTTTTTTGGCAGTCAGGCTTAGTATTTTCCTCTTCATCCTGCACTGTTCAGGGAGTTAAATGTCGGAAACCATTTGGCAAGGCTAAGATTGTGAACTGGGACAAGTGGAGAGAGGAACTCGCACGTCTCCCGGACGAAGATATCACAGATATTGAGGCATGGACAGCGCTGCAGATGAAAACCGTCGCCAGGCATTCTGCGACAGTGAACACCACGGAGGAAACTCCGGCAGTTGACCCGCACCTGTTACACCTGTGGGAAGCCAGGAGATCTCTGACAAGGAGGTGGAAAAGGCAAAAGTTAAATCGCAAGCTGAAGACCAAGATTGCAGAACTCACCAAAGAAGCGGATGACTACGCACATAACCTCGCTAACCAAAACTGGCTCAAGCTGTGTGATGAGCTCAACGGTAAAATGGGCACGGCTAAAGCATGGGGACTCCTCAGATCCCTTATCGAGCCGAACTCAAACCGGAAAGAGCAAACAGACACGCTCTGTAACGCCTTGCACAGCTATAAAGGGGACAACGAAGCCCTCATTGCAGAACTTGCACGGAAATTCCTCGATCTGGGATCCTCGTACCCTCTCCCTGCGTACACCGGTGCACCCAATGAAGAGATGGACCAAGACGTAACGGTTGAGGAACTGAGGGCGGAGCTTGACGTCATGCGCAAGAACACCGCTCCTGGACCGGACCAGATAAACACCAAGATGCTCTTTAATATGGATGACATCTCTTTAAGAAAATTAGTGAAATACTTCAACACGCAGTGCTGGCACAAGGGCCAGATCCCCGACTCCTGGAAATTGGCTTTAGTGCGATTTATTCCCAAGCCCAATAAGCCATGCGATATTGATCATTTACGACCGATCTCCCTGACGTCGTGTCTGGGTAAACTGTTCGAGAGGGTCGTGAACGCCCGACTGAAGCGACTCCTGAGGAAGACTGATATCCTCCCTGACACGCTGTACGGGTTTAGAGAAAAGCTGTCTACACAGGATATTCTCCTCCGTATCAGAGAGGATATTCTGGACAACCCCGGTAGATGTCAGGTCAAGGCCATCCTTGCGCTCGATTTAAAAGGGGCATTTGACAATGTCAACCACCAGGGAATACTGGATGAGCTTAACAGCGTCAACTGTGGTGACCGCACATATAATTACGTGAGGGACTTTCTCTCCAATAGAAAAGCGTCAATAAGTATTGGTGATCGGACCTCCTCTCCGTTCAATCTAGGTTCCAAGGGCACTCCGCAGGGAGCGGTCTTGTCTCCGCTTCTCTTCAACCTGGCCATGCGTGGGCTACCAGAGAAGCTAGACCGCATCCAAGGCATTGAGCACGCTATATACGCCGACGACATTACGATCTGGTGTTGCAGCGGTAATGAAGGGGAAATTCAAGGCCGGCTTCAGGAAGCAGCGAATGTCGTGTGCCAGCATGCGGCGAGGTATGGGTTAACGTGCTCTCCCGAGAAATCAGAGTTACTCCTGATCGACCGTGGCAAGAGGCAGAATACGGGGCTTTTGCCGTCCACTCCCTCTGTCGCCATTACGGTCCAGGGTATGAGCATTCCGATCAAGAAAGAGATCAAGATCCTGGGAGCCATCATACCCAGCGGCAACACTAACACCACTACAATCAGACAGCTCCAAGCCTATTCCGAACAAGTCTCTAGAATGCTACGCCGGGTAATCAAGAAAAGAAATGGGCTAAGAGAGAAGGAGGCCCTAAGATTAGTTCAGGCTTTCATTCTCTCTAAACTAACATACGCCACCCCGTACTTACGGCTTAGCAAAAAGGAAAAAGACCAACTAGATGTTATTATTCGAAAGGCAGTTAAGACGGCGCTGGGACTCCCTTTATGCACATCCACTAAGCGCTTACTACAGCTGGGGATCCATAACACCATCGACGAACTAATAGAGGCCCACCGTGTAAATCAAATTGTCAGGCTCTCAACATCTAAGCCTGGCAGGAAAATATTACAGAAGCTGAGAATCAGTCCACCCCGGGAAGTCGCTGACAAGATCGACATGCCCATGCAGATGAGATCACACATTACGACTCACCCCATACCAAAACGCATGGATGAGGAATATAACAGAGGACGGAGACTAGCCAGAGCTAGACACCTCTCTAAGCGCTGGGATGGAAACAAGGACACGATCTACGTCGATGCGGCTGGACCCGCTAACGGAGTCGCGGCAATTGCAGCAGTTTCACCCCGGGGAGATATCATTGCAAGCAGCCTTATCCAAGCGGTGGATACCACATCGGCTGAAGAAGCAGCTATCGCACTAGCGATATCAAAGAACAGCGAGGCAACGGTTATGTCCGACTCACAAGCAGCGGTACGCAATTACCTCAGAGGCCGCGTTGGCGCTCCGTGTTGGGAAATTTTGGAAAGGTCTAATCCTTCCAACATCCAGATCTTCTGGACGCCAGGGCACCTCTCAACGACGGGCAATGAGGCGGCCAACACAGCTGCTCGAGCTCTCCTCCTCCGAGCATCTGGCACGCAGCCTCTCTCTGACATAGTTGACAACCCCTCACCCTTACTAAGCTACGCAGAAATTACGGAGTACTATAAGATCACAAGAAGGGAATATCCTCTTCCTCACAAAACCCTAAGTAAATATGAAGAGCACATAATCAGGCGACTACAAACTAATACTCTGCCCAATCCTTACCTAATGAGTAAATGGTACCCAGAAACCTACAATTCGTCCTGCCCCTTCTGTGGAGCAGTTGGCACACTCTTTCACGCGGTTTGGGAATGTCAAGAAAACCCAGACTTGGACAGCAATCCCGATCCGACTCATGAGCGCTGGGAGGCAACCCTTCATAGCCACAGCCCACTCGACCAGAAATTGCTGGTTGAGAGGGGCCGGATTATGATGGCGACCAATGGGTTCTCGTACTGAACCCACCCAGTTTTTGTGCTCTGAATAAATGTTTTTCCTCCTCCTCCTCCTCCTCTTCATCTAACGCTCCTCGTGTTCTTCTCTCTTCTATCTGCGCCTTATGAGTCTCCGTCCCTGCAATAAAAAATGTCATGTTTATAATAAAAAGCATTGAGGAAAAGGGACCTCCCTCAAACTCCGTGGTATATTCAGGATTCTCTGATGGGTCCGCGTCGGTTCCATTCAAGACTGCAGCTACTACTCTACCACTGAATTCCCACTAACAAGGTTAATGAGCCGAACAAGGTGAAACGAAACAGTTTTCAAAGCCCGAAAATATCTGCATATTAAGCAATACCACAAAAAAAAAACGGGGGTTCAAGCATGTCCAGCCAAAGCTGCAGCTCCATGTCTATCAGTCAGTGACAAAACGAGGTGAATAAACGGCTTGTAGAACCGACCATCTCCTCCATTCGCATGAGGTGCTGCGCGTTAAGCTTTCACTCTCTCCCAGACGCGCAGGCAAGAACCCCTTTCCCCCTCCCTTCCGCACGCACAGAGACGGTTTTATGGCACTTCATTTTTTTTTTCTAAAATGTGGCAATTTGAACTTTATAACACACAAGATGGTAGCTGCATAACATATTCATTGCTTCGCAGGCAGACTTCTGGTGCTCACCCGCTAGGTTTTTACTAAAGTATTCCAAGATAAAAAATAAAGAGACTTGGTTGCAAATCTCATATTGTTGTAGAGATGAGTTTTGCGGAATTAATTCTGCTGACTTGATAAACGATCTCGAACTTTGTCTCAACTCTCTCTGTGAAAAATCGAAACCATGAAATCGCATAGCCCTCGAGGGCCCTTAAGCCATGCAAAGATAAGTAATTTCTCGGCGCGAAAGAGTTCTGTCTCCGTAAGTGCCTGAAATGCTCGCGCCTTTGCTAAGTGCATGCTGTAAAGGGCGAAAGCACAATCACTCAAGTGGCGCTATCCATACGGGGCGAGGATTACATTCCTCCCAGTGAAGGCTGTCGAGGGTACAGGCTGGTACCCGCTCCCGTCGTTTTCTCATTCCCTCACCGACAGGTGGCGTGCTAATTCCACCAACACTATCTTTTTCTTTATTACTGTCCCGCGCTCGGGATTTCACACCCACGGCGCTAATCTGCCGCAGCACGTCAGCGCGGCAGCAGCTTTGGCGCCCTTAATTCACTGGACAGCGGGCGAGCAGCCCGTCGACCCCACCCAGGAATTATCGGAGTGGCCCGCTTCACAATCTGGCGTTTATATGCAAGTAGAGGCGAAAGCCGCAGCGTTAGTGCTGCACTCGGCTCGAGTTGACGCGACGCGTGACAGCGCCCATTTACACGGGCGTTCACTTCTACGGGGCGGTGAAGGGGGAATGCAGTTCGCGGCATTTCACTCCTTACCCGAGTCGACGCTTAAAAAGCGCGCGTCACTTCGACGCGTTTACATTGGGGCCGCACAGTTTCTGGTCAACAGTCACTGACAGTTTAAAAAAAAGGAGACAGAGGCTGTCCCTGAGAGGTGTCTTGGGAGAAGCGTGTGTCTTGCATAGTTTTGTTCTCCTGACGGGTTAACCAGGTGCTCCGCGGTCAACGTAGCTGCCAAGCTGTTTAGAGCTCGACTTTCTGGCGGACAAAACAGTAGCGGCTGGCTTTCAGACTCGGGCACTTGCCGCGAGGTGGCTCCCGTGTCCTGTAGGCACGTGCCCCTTTTACCAAAAGTAAGCGAGCAACGGCGTTTACGTCTCAGATATATTGTGGAGCGCTTACTCCACTCCTACGGACCATAAGCTCCCGAAAGGTCAGGACGGAGGTTCTCCTCAGCTTACACAGATTTCGAGCTTAAGTGCTGCCATAAGTGCCCCGCTACGTGGCTAAGAAACAAAAACTTGTTGGCCGCTTACTTTTGGCAAAGACGGTATATCTCAACAGAACATCGTGTTCGGCCCGACAGCCCTTTATTACACAGCACTGGAGATCTTCCCTGGTTGAATTGTTATTTCCGTCAACTACGGATGGAAGCCTGTTAGGAATAGTTGTGGTGAAGCAAACAGTGACGGTCACAAATTAAGGCTCCGGTGTCGACCTGCATTCTGCAGTCCCGGTTGGTGCTGGTCAGTATACCTCACTGCAGCGAAGACGGTTGTGAGCGGAGCGCATTTTCTTTCGCCACTCGCGAAAGTGGAGCCATGAAAACCTATATCGCCATTACGTTTTCCGCTCAAGTATAGCTTGGAGTATACGTGAGACACTGCCACTAATTATTGCTGGTGGCTGCAGTCATGCAACGTGAAAGCATTTCCGTGCCGTGAGTGGAAGGTTCAAGACGCTGTGTGGTTTCAAAAGTCGGCCGAGAGAAGTCCAGCTGCCTAGTGTGCCGCCAAAAACTTTCGAGCCGTGAGCACCAACTGCCGGCACAAGAGTAGGGCCTGGTGCTATTGAGTGGCTCATGATCTACAGCAAGACGTATTATTATAACGTTATGGACAACAGTGGCAATAATTCCGTTCTCCATTATGCCTAAATGAGCAGCAATCCGCATTGTGTTATAACCTGAAAACTGCCGGCTTCGGAAAGTTTTCGAGGAGCCTGTGCCCTTATATATAACTTATTAAACAGTAAGAATTAAGAAAGCCAGGTATCTTATAGATGTACACATGTAGATAGCGCTTGTCGCTCTTCACGATATAACTAAACGTGCTTAGTAAAATGTACAACATAACGGTGTACATAACGTTTTCCGTAAATCAGTCTAATGCAGTGGAGGCAATACATTTATATGTATTATTAGCCGTACAATGGGCAACTTGTTAGAACACATTGCTAGATACCCTGCCTGCGCTCTTTCGACAGCAATTTTCATGTGGTTTACGTGTAGTTTTGTGTAGTTTTTATTTATTAAGTTTTGAATCATGACTTCCTGACAAGTCGTAAACAGATGCATCACCGTGAGCTTCTTGCTCTCAAAGCGTTAATCCATACGAATTCAAATGCTGTGCAGGAAAAATTTAATCAGATAACTGTCCTCTACAGCAATCGACGAAAACCATCCGACGAAGAAAGGAAAATCTTCCATTTCACTATAGTTTCTGGAATTTGCATCTTGATGCAAATTTTTCTCTTTGCTTTTGTTTTGCCTTGTCCGTAGATCCAAAAACCAAAAAGCGCGCTCTCTGGGTTCATCTGAGGCTCTTCCGCAACGTATATCCGCTAGAAGTGTGACAACGGCTGCAAGCGCGGGAGCAGATTTAGGCACACCGGCAGCGCTCCTGGGTTAAGGGTCGAAGGTCAGGAGAGACGAGCGGCGTTGTGTCCGTAACGAACTGCGACAGCGACGCGCACGTCTCGTTCGGAGACAACTTCACGCGTGCTTCCGCGATTCTCCGCCGTCCCGCGCCTCCAGTATCTCCACAGTGCGAGGAGACAGGCCGGAGGTATACGCCTTACTGCCAAACAACGGATTTTGCAACCGCGTCATCCATGCGCTGGCACAAATACACCTCTTGGCGCGCCGAGGAGATCAAATGACCGCTACACAGCGAAGGACCTTTGTTCCCACTTCCGGTGTGTGTGTGTGTGTGTGTGTGTGTGTGTGTGTGTGTGTGTGTGTGTGTGTGTGTGTGTGTGTGTGTGTGTGTGTGTGTGTGTGTGTGTGTGTGTGTGTGTGTGTGTGTGTGTGTGTGTGTGTGTGTGTGTGTGTGTGTGTGTGTGTGTGTGTGTGTGTGGTGAGAGAGAGAGAGAGAGTATCATTGCAAGCTCAGCAGTGTGTGTCATACTCCACGCAGTTGCGATCAAATGTTGATGCAATCCCTCCGACGACAACAAAACACTGATACAAGCAATTCGCTCGCCATTATCTCGTTAGGCGGGATCTCGCCGCATTAGCGGTGTTACGTGTAGCAGCCAGCTGCCCACAGGGCGCTCCTACTGGGTCAGCGAGCCACGTTAGCGAAGCATGTTACGTGCTTCCCGAGTTTTCATATACGCCCGCCATTTCCGCCGCGGCCTAGCATCGCGTTTGTGCACGGCAGACATCGATTCTTGCGTGATTCGCGATGTCTCATTGTTGAACACGCACGGCGGACCCTTCGATGCTCGAGCACGAACGCGCCGTCGGTACACGCCGCTGGTGTCCGTTCGCCGACGAGCGCAAGTGGAGCGCGACACGCTGCTCCGTTATGCGCGCAGGACGACTTTCGCTGACGTGCGTCCTTATGCACGCGGCGGATGCATCCGGTCGGCCGTCATCGGCGTGGCCGAGCCTAAGCGCTGCGCCCATTGCGCCGGCCCATGCCCAGCCGGTCGTAAAGAGCTCGGCAGCCTACGTCGTCGAGTTACTGCTCGCCATAGAGGAGACGCCTAATGCGAGGTTATCTCGTGGAAAGGGTCCGACACGCGAGATGGGAGGCGGGCTCAGGAGACGTTCTTTGTGCCCACCAGTATGAATTATATCCTCGAAGCGCAGGTTGTAATTGTTGTTGGCCTCTGGTTCCAATAGCCTCTGAGGGTTCTTTTCTTCTTTCTCTACTCTCGCTCTCTCCATCATAACTTCGCAAGCTGTGCTCGAATAACGATGGAATTTCCTGAACGATACTGAAACGTCGCTCAAATGAGGCGAACAACGATACGTCGTTGACCCGGTTCTTGGCCAGTCTTGAGCCCTTCTGTACTAAAGGTTACAGCGGCCTGGGCTGAGCACGTCCTTGGCAGATCACTGCCAGCTACAAAAGGCCTGCGAATTGTGGCGCACTTTATGGTCCGTTCAGCGGGACCACAACTGGCCGACTTTAGTGCTTCCCGGCGTTGACAACCACGAGCTCTGGTTGTCATTCTTTATGACGGCGACAACAGAGTAGTTGGCCGCTGCGAACGGGACATGACCCAGTTACATGAAGGTTTTGCAGCGAGTCCTCTTTATATATGTTTTCACGAGTGGGGTCAGAATATCGATGATGTTGAACCCATATGGGCACGACCACGTGTATGCAAATGCTGTTATGCCTCTACCACACTCCCTTTTGTAAAGAGATTGCGCTAGAGGACAGATTACTACTCTACTCCTTTCATGCATAGAGTACCCTTGAAAACGCTCCTTATGCGGCTCTGCGCGAGCGCTACTCTCCTTCAGGATTCTGTGAACGGTTGCTGTATAGCATAACGCATTTACTTACACGCATGCATGCACGTTGCTACTCTTCGAAGCCAAACATCCTGCCCGTAAGCGGAATGCGCTGGTTTCAGAGCGTTAGCGACAAAGCATTGTTGATGTTTCGAACTTTAGAGTCGGGAAAATGTTTATAAACTCGCGTATGGGCAGTAAATTTTTATTCCCTGCAACGATTAAAGCATAAAACTAAGCGGTACGCTGCAGCGGCACCAAACTCACAATTTCAAAAAAGAAGTTTGGACAACCTGCGCTTAGTTCCTGAAAGCTGACCTCTACCCCACTCATGCGCAGTGAAACGCCGCTAACGAGAAAAGGCACTACGTAGCTCCACAAAGCTGCGAAACGTCGCAATTTCCATTTAATAAGGTGCTGTACTTTCCAAACCTTTATGGCGCTTTGCGCAAGTTCCCTACATGTGTCATCATTCAAACAATCAAATGTCCTCAGAAACATTTCGGAAAAGGAGTTGAGCAACGCAGCGTTTCGTAATCTGCAAAACAGAACTCCTAAAGCGAGCTGCGCCGTCGCACCCAGGCATGTCCGTTCGCACAAAAAAAAAGCAATTGAGTTCGAAGACGTTACTTGAATCAAGGTCCGCACCTGGAAGACTCTTATCCACCGCAGTGCGAAAGCGCGGAGAGAGCCCACTGTTTGGTGACATGCGCTGAAGGAGATTGGTAGCGGAGTGCGGGACACCAGCCGCCGCGCTGGTACTGAGAGCCAGCAGTCACAATAAAGGGCAGCTGCGCAGTTGCAGCTCTCTACGCGTGGTTTTCGACGCAGTTCGAGAAAAAAAAAAGGCGTCCCATTACGACTGCTCTATGGGTCAAACGTGTTTGCGCACTTTTACGGAGGTTCGAAAAGTGAGCCTTCATCATCTTTCTTAATGAGAGCATTCTTCAGCTACCTGAACCACATTTCGCGATGTATCTGGCCACGAGCACAGCGCGCATGCGCTAGCTCGCCGAGCGGGCGGCCAGTCGGTGCACCTCCGGGCGCTCGCCGCAGATGGACTACAATATCAGTATATTCTAGGCACTGTAGCTGGACCAATCGGAGCGCCGCGAGCATGCGCACATGTTGCCAGTCTCATCGTCGTCGTTTGCTCGCCGAGCGGGCGGCCAGTCAGTGCGCCACTGCCGTAGTAATCTTGTGTCAAACGAGATGCGGCCTCGCAAGCGACCACCACCTGCAGGATAGGAGCTCCTTGGCAGAAACCGTCGACGTGCAGCTGCCGAGCTTCGCCGATAGGCACCGAAGCAGCACCATGGGAAGCAACAGCGCCTATACAGCAGATGCAGGAAATTGACCCTCACAGATGAACAGCGAAGGCTGAAAAGCAACGGTACCTAGGAGCGTCTCGTCATAGTGTTAGTGCTGTATTACACTTCACGACAGCTCAACAAACAGTGAGATGCCAGTGATCATAACCAGCGATTTCAACGTGGGCATTTCAAACGCAGCAGCAAACCAGTGGTTCCCACAATACATGAAGCGCACCTTTAATTTGACATTAAACAAAACAAATTTAGTGTCAACATGACATGGCAGTGTCATCAAGCGCACCTTCACTATGGCAGTAGGCTTAATTAAGGACTTCCACCTGTGTCTCCCACTTCAGCTTACTCAGACCGTTAGTCACAATACTTCGGACCAACCATGAAGACAACAACAACATCGAGAGTATGGGTGAATTAAATTTTGCTCAAAGTAAAAAGAAATGCGTCGTTGTATACATAGTGAGTTGCGTCGTATCATGACGAATGAATGCTCGCACTTCACAGACAACCAGCGTAGTAGTTTCTGCAACATTTTTTCCCCATTACGAATTTCCCATCAAGACTTCAACATCTTTAAGCCGACTTTCACTGAAAATTTGAAATTGAACGGCTATTAGCGCTAATCCGACCGGCTGTCAAAGCCACAGGTGCAGTTCGTGAATATATATAGCCAACCTGAAGGGACTGAGCGAGGGTCAAGACTACACTGGCGCTCCATGCAGCCACGAGCCCACGAACCAACAACGAGATAACAAGACAGCGAGATGAGGCGCTTCTCCGCACACTGGTGCCAGTGCTTATCTCGTTATCGGTTCGCGTTCTCGTGGCTGTACGGCGCCACCGGCGGTTGTTGGTCGTCGCTCCGTCATTTCAGGCTGGCTCGTCCATGAGTGTGCAACAACGCAATTTGTTGTGCGTCTGGGTTCCGCTGTAAGCGCTCGAGGAGGGATGCGACTATCGCACATTCAACTACGATAAGCAGGGAGGCTGTGTCCGAAAAAAGAAACAGACACAAAAGAGGCCGAACTGTGCTTGCCTGCGTCTCGGAACGTCACACGCTGCTTGAAGTCTCTCAAACCCCCATCGCGCCGCCCAGCACAGCGCACGACCTGATGTCGCGTGCGCCACTGACGTGCCGTTTCTTCGTGGAGTTGCTTCTTCGTTTATGTGGTTTCTTGCACGCGGCACGCATCTCGCCTCTGCGACCGAACTGTGACAGCGGCGACAGCAGCAAAGCGCCTGTCGCCACTGGTTCTACGCGCCTAATTCACTGCAGCACGGCGGAAGCTATGGGGTTCCCGATAGGTCACGTCCGTTTTCTTACCAGCACCAAAAAATATCTTCGCTTTAGGAAAGAGCAAGACACCGCGGATTACTACACCACTCAAAGGCATGCCGATGCCTAGGCTTTCGGTTACGAGATAAAAACAGACAAGAAGACATCTTGCACTCGGCAACGCTTCCATGGGCACCTGTATTTTACATGCATGCAACGCGAGGTCATGAAGCCAATGTTGGAGGTAGTAGCGCGACGCCTGCGCCCTTCAGAGCGTTTACACTAAATTGCGTTTGCTTTGTAGCTCACTACAATGTCATTGCTGTGGTGAGCTGCAAACAGTTTGATAGTTCGATATTGCACCGTTCTGCCTGGCTTGAGCAGAGTACATGTTTGGAAACATCCGGACAACACCAGACTTCTACCGTGTTCTGGTCTAGAACGTAGTTTGTCTATATTTCCGAGCTCAAGAGCGACCAAAATTGCTTATCATATTTCTCTTTCAAGAGCCCCTGCCGCATCCGATTAACCTTGCATTTTACAGTTGTGTCCCGGGCACTGAAGTCTGACGATTTTTCGTCCACAACGTTCCTATCTGAAACCTCAGAGCAACGTTTACTTTGCAGAATCACGGTTGTGAGTATCTCCTGCCATAGAGAGGCATGTACTGAGTTGGTCCGTAATGGAAGCCGTGGACGTCAGTGTAGCCGTGTGCTGCCTCATATATAAAAAGGTTGAAACGCCGACCACAATAACGCAAACAGAAACACGCAAAGGCAAGGCAGACGCCAGAGTTTCACCTCGAAACATGTGCCTACTCGGTGCAAGTCGCCTTAAGTATTGAGCCGTAAACTTTAAACTTATCCCTGTCCATGCCTTATCGATTCTACGATCCAACCTAATTCAACTTTATGAGGGCTCGAGTTACTTAAATCGCCATGCGTCTTTCCTTACCTGGTCTGTACTCTAATTTAATCTAACCGCACCCAGGTGAATCGCAACCTTATCTTGCTGCGCCGGATTTTACGCCAGATCAGTTCTGCTGCCCTGCTCCATAAATTCCTCGGGCAGTCTTAAGCACGTTGCGTCGGCACAGGACTCCGTCGCTATGCACGCAACTCTACGCTCCAGCAGAGGTGAGCCGTCGCAACCCGCGGTGCGTGCCATCCGTTTCCGAAGGCAATGTTCGTCTTCCGCGTGCGTTCCCATCGCCATGTCGTCCTCCCCGACGGCCGCTGTATCGGTCGCCGCGCCGGTTGCGTGCACCCTGCGCTAGCGCGCCGGAGAAAGTTTAACCGCGCCCGGCACGCAGACCTGGTTCGCGCGGGGACACTTTCGCCTTTTCCGGCTTCCCCCCCCCCCTCCCCCACGCTCTTCTGCTTCGTGATCGGGGGGACAGTGGGACGCCATAAATCTGGCTCCCAGCTCGCCTCTTGTCCCTAGAGGAGTCGGAAGATAGACGCTTTGTCGTGCTTAACCGCCGCCGTCTGAGCACATATATACTCGCACCGATAGAGAGGACAGCCCAATGGAAGAGGGGGCACGAAGTCTTCTTGTGTGATGCAAGCGACGTGACATTGCGCCCGAGTTCAAAGACGAGTTGTAGGCGAGATTCACTACCGGAGCTTATCTCCGCCGGATTCCTCCTGTGTAAACGGAGGGAGGGAAAATGGAGAAATGTTGTTCGCCGTTTGTTGGTATTAGAGAGGCTCCGGAGTTTGTCGCGACAGTACCGGCGAATCCAAGTGATACCTAATGAGCCTTGCGCTTTGTAGTACTCGCGCATGTACCGGTAAAAATAAATGAACGTTGTATCTGAACAGCATGCTGCGTAACCGATTGTAATGCGCGGTGTCAGTTCTTTTGAATGGCCATACTTATATAGTGAAGCAGGGAGCCCCAAGACAAAAGTCGGTCCAGGCAATTTGATTGTTTTTCAATGACCTCAATTACGCAACTACACTAATAGGAGAGCTTTCTAAAATAGTCAAGAGCAGACACCTCTTCCTAGTGTTTCTTATGCGCTCATCTTTGCACCGTTCGAAGATTCCTCAGTCGTTGTGACAGGGAAATCGGCAGAAGCCTACTGCAGAGCGACCAATTTGCAGCCTTCGCAAAAAGCTCCCTAGTCAGAGTCGTTTCTGTTGAGCATTGCAGAGCGAGTGCTATGCACTGTAAGCCTACTGCTCCTCACCTCTCCGGAGCATTTTGGCTGAGTCGCCTCGAGGGCAACACTGGGCAGCTGAAAAGTAAACTTTAGTTTTGAGCTGGTCAGTGACCTGGGAACTTAGAGCTCTGGCTTGCACCGGCGCACCGTACGCCAACCAACCGCGAAAAGAGAAAAATATATATGTGTAATGTTTATCGCATCATCGCTGGCAGCGAAATAACCTTTTCAGAACTTCTCGGAAATTATATACGGTAAAATAAAAAAAATTGTACGCAGTGCCCCCTCAGTCTACTCTTCCTTGGCATGCTGCACACCATATGCTGGTCAGTAATGTTCGTATTTTGAATCGGCTTCGCGGCATCACTACATTATCCACTACATCTCTGTTGTGCGGATTGGACCCCACAGAGTTCGACTTACCTGTCTGTCTATCGCTTCCTTCTTATTTTTCTTCACGCATTCTCACATGGCCTGCTCGTCATGACGAACGAGTTAAAGTGAGAGCAAGAGTTTACATGCATGTATGCCTCTCACTTGCACTGATTTCGCAAAGAAAACAATTCCTTTGCGTTTTTCTTGGTTTCGATGCCTATTGGCTTCCTTCATCGCTACGAACACGTGGCTTCTGCACGCCTATAAAGGCAGTTAGGAGGCAGACTTCTGTCGACCCTTACGGTGCGATTATGGCTGGTCATCATCGTCATTCTTTACCAACATCATTGAACAAACTTGAACATAATAAAATTGACATAAACCACACTAGCAATACCCATATTGAGCTTTTCCTGTCTAAGGAAGTATCAGACAGATGAAATTGATTCACACCGACCAAATAATGATTTGCTATTTTCCTGTTAAGCCTACTCACCTTATACGCATACGTAGAGTTTCTTATGTTGTGATTAAAAATCCTTTCTTCCTTACTTTTTATATTTACTTTACTTATTAGAGACTTGCATAAGTTCTGAAAGAGAGGTTTGTACTCTATATTTACACTGTTCGCTTTGTTCTAACCTGTGATCATTCTATTCCATGAAAACAGGGGACTCGAGCGCAATCAGGTGAACTTCCTCTACTTTCCCTTCGAGCCTCCTCCATTGTTCTACGGAAAATAAACTGAATTTGAGTCATCATCTTTACAGTCTTTTCCTGAGCAGTTCTGCTTGCAGGAGACGACAATGTTTCAGAAAAGGTTCAGGAATGCCAAGGGTGCGCATTACACTGCTCATATTCGGGTTGATTGGGCACAAACCCCGACTGTCAAACCAAACTAAGCGAGAAAAATTGAACCACAATATGGTGTACACTTTGGACGCTACTAGAGCAGGAATATTGTACCATATATCTGAGTAGTCACGGCTCATAGTTGAATGCCTTTCGCGCCTAATAGCGTTAGGAATTTCTCTCTCCAACCTGACGTAGTCTTCTGAACCTGAAGAAAAGAGCTCGTGGGGGCAATCTCTCCACTTCGGTATGCAGCTTGACCTCCAGGGAAAGCGCTATTTCGCAACTCAGTTGAAGTCGTGCACTACTCCTGGGCGCCCTATGTTCCTGACTGCCCGCGTTCGCCCATGAAAGCTGCCATAACAGAGCACCAATTACAGAACTGCAAAGCGCACTACAAAGCGCACTACAAAGCGAACGCAAAACTGACGCAAGACGGCCAGTGCACGCTGTGCGCAGCGACTTCCCAACTTCAAAAGAGCGGAGTATAGACGGCGTTTTCGTAACCTGCGGCATGGCGCGCGTTCCGTTTTTATTGTTGGTTTTTTAACCTTCCCCCGCAAATTCTATCGCACCCGGCCCGCCTGTCGCGGGTAATGCGGTGTTACTACAAGGAACGAGCCGTGTTTTTCTCCGAACCCCCAAAGGCACGGACACAAAAGGCGAATGGAGATCGATCAAGCCGCGCAGTTTGAATGGCGTTGTTCGACGCGCGTTGCCGGCGACGACGCGCGAACGGTGTTCACGCATGCATGGGCGTTGCTTCTCGGCGAAAACGGCCCGAAAAGAAAGCGTGGGTAGAAAATAAACAAAAGCCACTAGCTCGCAACGAGCGCGTGGACAACGCCCCATATTGCGTACGGCCAATAATAATATGAAAGCCGCAGTGTGCGAGCGTAATGGTCTGCCGGCGCCGTTGGGCTCAACGTACAAGTTCGCACTCGCGCCGTGCTTTATGAGCGCTTTGCGCCGTTCTCGAAACGTAAGAGAGGCAATTCCCTTCGGCGCGTGTTGCAGCCCCGTTCGAGCAGCGCTGTTGTGTCTTCCATGCTGTGCGCTGTTGCGGTTTCTTGCCGTCGTTATATTAACGCGCCTGTGTTTTTGCGTGCGTGCATGGGTACGTGTGCGGGCTCGAAAGCTCGCGTGAGCATGTGTTCGTGTGTGTGTCATTGGCATATAAATCTAGATAGGCTTAGATTCTGGCACCTAGGCCTATAGGCGCAAAGAGAAAAGAACGCTTGACTATCAGTAGTACTCGAACCGAACTGCTGTGCGTGCTGTCACGTGCGGTCATTGCGACCGCAGCATCAAAAAAAAGACGAAAATTAGAGGGAAAGGGGGACAACTTCGTTTTTATCTTTCAGCACTGTCTTTGAATTTTATTTAATTTATTGTGGCAACATATACGAGAATAATGTGATGCAACTTGGATTCAAGGAACAAAAGAAACATCAGACATAGCAAACACTACACATTTGTCGCATTCTTTCTGCGACTGGCACTGCTGTTATAAATTTAGGCGGCTTTGACGGTTAAAGTTCTTTCTATTTTGCCGCACCATTGGGAGCCGCCAGGCTCTCGTTAGGCTGTAGCTGGGCTTTAAGGTAGAACGCAACGCAAATTTACCCGTGAGACTACTTAAGAAAATCTCGGTATATGATACTCTACTGCGCTCTTCTCATGGCGAGAAGGACAGAAAGCGTACTATTTTATACAAAGTGCGGAGTCCTTCAAAAAGTGATCTGGGGCCCATCCTGACTACATGATTTGTTTCACTGGAATAAAATCTTTTTCCGCGTTTGCAGTTCATCTCGATTCGGCCTCTATGATAATTTCTTTTTTTTTCATCATCATCATTTTGTTTTGTGAAACGAATACATCAAATTTGATTGGACTCATAGCCAGCTCGGCTAGTGAAGGTCCAAATACAAGATATTCACTAAAGAAATGGCAGACATTCAAACTACATCTACAAAAAGACGTGAGATACTATACAGTCGCGGCATTGCAAAATATGTAAAGTGCTTCTTTCTTCTTGTATTCTTTCATTCTCTCGTTTATCCCTTCCCCTACGGCGCGGTTCGGGTGTCCACCGAGATAAGTGAGACAGTTACTGCGCCATTTCCTTTCCTCAAAAACTAATTTTCAATTTTCATTTTTACATATTCTGAAAAAGAAATAGGTTTATAAATTTACAAAACCAAACACAAACGTATTTATTTAGTCCCACAGTTCTGGACAGACAAGAAAAATGTTTTTCAATAAGGCCGAAAAATTATGTTTCAGTGTGATGTCATCGGGAATCTCTTTTCATATCTGAGCACCATTGTAGTCTAATAGCCTTTGACCGTAAGTGTTGTGACAAGGCGGTAGGATAAATCTATTAGGTTTGGTTTAGTTGATGGGGGTTTAACGTCCCAAAGCGACTCAGGCTATGAGAGACGCCGTAGTGAAGGGCTCCGAAAATTTCGACCACCTGGGGTTCTTTAACGTGCACTGACATCGCACAGCACACGGGCCTCTAGAATTTCGCCTCCATCGAAATTTGACCGCCGCGGCCGGGATCGAACGATAAATCTATTATTAGTGGCGGCTCTTGTCTCACCGGCGATCTAAACAGTGTAAGAGGAAATGGATCATTAGTTCTTATTACTGTGTTTATTATTTGAGCTATCTTTGGTTTGTATACAACTGATACCGGTAATATTCACAGTTCTTGAAAGAGTGGTCGGCTAGGGCCGGTTACCTTTGTGAAGGCTATGGTACGAACAGCACGTTTCTGCAAGCGTAAAATTGATTCTAAATACGTTTTATATAGGTACCGCCCCATGTCTCTAGGCAGTAACATAAGTGAATATGGACAAGCGCGAAGTACAATATGCGTAAAATCGGTGCACGAAAACATTCCCCCGCCCTTAATAAAATATGACAGCCAGAAGCTAATTTAGAGCAAAGATTTTTAATTTGTTGCTTCCAATGCATGTCCGATTCTAAGACTACACCCAAGTACTTGGTGTGGGAGACATTAAGCAAATACGTACCGCTTAAGGTTAGAAATAAATCATCGCAGCTAATATTCTTTTTCCTTGAGTGAAATAAATTATGCTTTCTTTTCTCGGTGTTAAGTGTGAGCCGATTGTTCACGAACCACTGCGAAATTTTGCTAAGTTCCTCGTTAATTTTGCCCTCCAGATCCTCTAATGTGCCTCCTTTAAAAAATAGCGCAGTGTCATCAGCGTATATAACAGCTTCAGAATAGTTCAGAAACAATGGAAAGTCATTGATGTATATAGAAAACATGAGGGGCCCGAGTGCAGATCCCTGCGGCACGCCAAGTGTGATTTTTTTTGAGGAGCGGAGATGTAGTTTCTGATAACAACGCATTACTCTCGACCAGAAAAGTAACTCTCGATTAAATCATAAATTTTCCCCCTTAAACCATTTTCTGTAGTAATATCGAATGGTCAACCATGACAAAGGCTTTTGATACGTCTTTTGATACGTCGATCAACTCTAATGGAAAAGGCGCCATCATTCACTTTTTAAAGGCGTTATCTTGTAGAGGGGGCGCTTTTTCCGGGGCCTGCGCTGCGGGCACGAGCGCAGCACGTGCGGCGCGCACTCACCCACCCCCTCGCGCTTGAGCACGTGCTCGTTCCAACACGCGCATTTTAAGCACTCACATCGCTCGCGCACGCAGTCACACTCGCAGTCCTTCGGTAACACACGCATAAAGAGGCACGCGCGCGCACTAAAATGGAGGAAGAGTGCTGCTGTTCGTGACGCAACCGGCGGCCGGGGGGGGGGGGGGGGAAGCGAAATCCGCGGTGGGCGCGCCCCCCTTCGTCGTTGCGCGGCTGTCTCGGCGTCTTTTTGAGGTCAGGAATCCGGGTTACTACGGGCGCGCGATGTCTCCGCGGTGCGCGGCGGCGAAGGCGGCAGTGGGACTTCGGTCCCCCCCCCCCCCCCCCCCTTCCAAGGCCTTGGTCGCGACGGAAGTGCGGGGGCACCCCGCGGATTCTCGGCACTGCTCCTTTTGCAGCGAAGGGCCCGCCTGAACTATACCGCCGTCGAAGATCGCTTTAGAGGCAGGAATAAGGAAATTTTGACAAAGCATTTCTTTCTTCTCGCGTTGTAGAAACTAGTATGCAACTCATGGTTATGGATCTCTACGAAGAATCCACCAGCGAGAAACCCACAAGCGAGCAATTATTATCGTAAGAGTAGCTCCCTTCTCTTTAGAAAAGCAGTTTGTGGATATCGGACTCTGGAATCCAGTCTCTTAAGCAGCCGCTTGACAAAAATAGCCGGAAATACGTAGTACATGTGGCGGTAGTATTAAAAGAAACACATAAGCAATGGCTATTGACTAATTATAAGTGAGAAACGCCCTTTTTTCTGCTTCTTTAAGTGGCTTTCCCGTCCTCGTACAAGACATTCTGATGCTGAGTACAGAAATTACTATAAAAGATGCGCTTACGCCAAAATTGACTGTTTCAGGTCATGTTGCAACTGCCCGTGTGAAATAAGATGTTTGCATACCTTTGCGGCGCATAGTGCCATTATTCATTCATTCACTCAATCACTGATTCTTCGAATGTCCCTGGGCAAGGGTTTTATGTGAGGGGTGGACAGTTTCGTGGGAAAAGTGTTCAATGGCAGTCTTGAAATTCGTCGCATTGTAGTGGTTCACCGCTCCTTCAGGCACATCTTTCCAGCTTTTCGCCGTAAGTGAAAACTAAAGGGTGTACTCTGGAGTAAGGTGGTGGTGCCCCGTTCGCATAGCAGTGTGCTCTCACTCGCAACCGCGCTATCTGCGAGCTTGAAACCCTCACAGTCAGTGGAGCATGAAGCATACAAATCAGCGAAGCGCATGCGCGGTTGCAGAACAGGAGAGAGAAAAAACGTGACGCGCCGTGGTTTGCAGAGGTGAAGGCTGAGACGCAACTGTTCTACGCAACCACATGTCGAAAGGTGCCACCACTTCCGCATACGCGCTGCTTAACCTGACGTGAGCGGCGCGGCGTCGAGCGCTGGATTCGCTGCAGTCAGAACTGAAACCTGATCGCAGAAAAACCTTTCATTTGAAAAAAAAATATCGCAGTGTTTATGAAAAATTTTGCAGTATCGTCAGTTGTTGGCTATGACTGGGATGCTGTGAGATCAGTAGAGCCAAAGATATAAATTTTATTTTTTCGTTTCTTTTTATCGCTCCTTTTCACCCTCCTATGAAGCAGTGAAGTGAAACGCGATAGAAGCAGGAATTCGAACTTTCCTATCGATCGATGCGAGACAATTACGCCCTTTGGAACAATGCAGAAATCTCTCAGCTTATTGCCCTCCTTCGCAGCAATGGAGCAACAGCGATATAAACACCTCAGCCGCACCCCTCTTTTCTTGCTTAGACTCGGCTAAAAGATAGCTCAGCTGCTAACGCGCTCTGTCAGTTGTCCATTACCTGGCGTCGCTGGTTTCCTCATGACTCTCCTATTGCATACGCTTGCATAAGAAAGGCCAGTCAGCTCCCGTAGTTCCGCTTCTCTATAGCCCATCGTCGGCACTCCGTGTGCATCAACCGTGCACCTCAGCCAAGATCCGCAGCGAACGATTCTCGCCCACTTGTTAGCGCACGGGTTGTCATTGCGGTTGCACGCACACGCACGGACAACCGGGAGTGCTGCAAATACGACAGGAATACGCAGTAGGTGTAAGGCTACGGAGGGGCACTGGAAGGGGGTCGGTAAATGGCGAGGGCCGGGAACCACATAGATACGCGCAATGGGAATGAGAGAAACTGATACAGGCAATAATGTATTCTAGCTGGACGAGTTTACTATGTAGGCGTGCGAACTTACCTATTCTTTGCTAACATTGTAAAGTCGAGGTCTTTGACAGGCTAAAACAGGTAGCCTATATGCCCTCCATGGAAATTAAATCAGAGAGAAATTGACGTCCTATACTTACGACGAGTGCACGTGAAGTGTGAAAATTATTCCGTATTTAGTGACAAAAGTGTGTTTTCTAAGCGTATCTCGCTAAAAGTAATCACGGCTACGCCTTCCAACGATAGAAGCGCTATTCCACACGTATTGTGTCCGCACTTATTAACAGATATACGACCATTGACGCCTGCCACTAGCACAGCGGCAGTATCCAGTCTAAGCTACTTCACGGTCAGACACACGTTTGCATTTGTCCTCCACCAGAGGTAGCATAATACAAGCTTTCGGCATTAAGTTCCTATTCATGCCAGGGGTATGTAAACAAAATTAAAATTTGCTGATCATGTATCGCAGAAGTGTTCAAAGTGCGTAATGCGGTCAGTTGAATCAATCAGCCTTCGCTGCCTGCTCATTCATCATCGTCAGCCTGACTGCGACCACTGCAGGACAAAGGCCTCTCCCAGATCTCTCCAATTAACCCTGTTTTGTGCCAGCTGCGGCCACCCTATCCCAGCAAACTCCGCAATCTGATCCGCCCACCTAACTTTCTGCCACCCCCCGTTACGCTTCCCTTCCCTTGGAGTACAGTCTGTTGCCCTTAAGGGCCAGCGGTTATCTTGGCTTCGCATTACTTGCCCTGCCCAAGCCCATTTCTTCCTCTTGATTTCGACTAGGATGTCATTAACCTGACAAAAACAGCACTCTTGCTCTCAACTCTGCTAGCCGCCAATGGCTAGCCGGCCCAGCCATGCACTAGTCTCGACACGTGCGACGTATAGCGCTGGGTCGGATTTTTCTCCTATGAGGCTACCACTGCCCAGGAAAGTAGACGATAGCATTGCACTCCTTGACTAAATTCCAATAGTGATGAGCCAGCACACCCGGCCACGTAGCAGATAACGGCACTCTGGAAAGTAAAACACGACAAGGCAAAACAGTCAATGATCAGACTGTTGAGCATTAAATGATATAGTGTGTGTGCTGTACTGCCAGTTAGAACACGTCTTAATTCAACGAAGTATGACACTTCAGCACCATAGAGAAGAAAACACCCAAATAATGTGTATAAGGGTAGATAAAAAACTGAAATACGGTGCACTGAGGTTTCCTGAAGTGAGTAGGCCACTCTTTCAGGGGTCACCCGGGTGCGCCGACCAGTTCCCCTTGAGGTCACCGCGGCGGTTTGATTTTAGCTGCCGGTTCCAATTGCGACGGCTACTCTGACGTCGCGCCTCGGAAAGGGGAACGGCAATGAATGCATCGCGCCGGACGCCAAACGGGGCCATGCGTCTCGGCCACGTCGAGAGCATTTCTCAGGGTTAATCCTTATATACTGGCCCTGGCTATGCGGCGACCGAGTTGGCGAGCCCATTTCGATCCGCGTTCGTAGCCTCTGGGGACTCTTTGTATACGGCTCCGTGCATCCGGTCTTCGCGCGCCACGTACGCTCAGTCTGTACAGGGTTCAGTAAAGCACGGAAGGAGTAGCGCTCTCGAAATCTGCATGACCGGGGTGTCGGCCTCCCGCTGTGCCTTATGGCCTGCTTCGTACTCCTGGACTTATGGCGCGGGTTTGCAGGACACTGTTCGTAGCAGTTCACGCGATGCATGAGGGAAATGAACCGGCTGTTTAACCGTGCCGTGCAACTCTCCCTTGAAGCCGCACGATAGAGACGTCACGTTATGCGCAGGCTCCAGCCTCTTAGTGAAGACGCGTGCTCGATTCGTGATCAGTGCGTCGAACCCGAGGAGGTTACATGAGCTGCTTAGACGCATCTAAACGAGTACCGCACGGGACCATACCTGCCATAACATATACTCCTCTCTTAGCCAATGCTTCAGCGTGTGATATCTTTATCCCGCGGACCTCGCCAGTTACGAAACAAAATAATAGGAAAAGTATATATACTTGCCTTGCACCGTCTTGCTTATACTTAACTAAAAGACTTCCTACCGTTGTCAAGGCACTATTTATCACCTCTCAGAGTACGACGAGGTTTAAGGTGTCTTCGAGGCGGAGCTGAGAGCGTTGCCGCTCTCTCACTGTCTTGAGAAATGATATAATGTGCGACGGCTTATCGCGCTTATCGAGACCAGCGAATAAGAAATGCACTTGTGTCTGCGGCCGCTTCGAAGCAAATCCTGATCCTAGCGCAATTTCGGAGGCCGGGGGAATTTTGGGAACCGAGTTCACAGTGCTCTTAACACGCAAGCTGGCTTCACACTGGTCGGCGTCTGTCCAATCATAGTAGCCAACTGCACCTCGGTCGAGGCACTAGCTGATCAACGAGGCACTATGGAGAGAAAATAACGTTAGGAATCCTGGCCTAAGCTTAATTTTGTCCCATAATACATGGCTGCAGTGGCCCGTTTGATGTATTTCTCGGTAGTATTTTCGCTTTGAAAATCACTGAAAATATAAGTTTACATCAGCGGGGAACAGTAAGGTTTACAGAGCATAATGCTCAGAGACCACACATTTCTGCCCAAGGCTTCGCTGATTAGCAATGGCAATGAGCGATTATCACAAAACCGGTCGAGCCGTCAAAAGTGATGACCGTATACGCTACAGATAAGGCTCGGCTGATAGCGCGCGCTGCTCTCCGGCGACCGAGCCAATCAGTTACTAGAGCCGGCATTAGAAAGCGCTGCGACACGGTTTGCCACGCTCTCACGCCTTCCATTTACATTTGACTGCACCTGTGCCAAGGATGGGCGGCGATGGTTGGCTCGGATCACGCGGCATAATGTCCGGTGCGCGTAACGCTCGGCTCCGAAGTTCCAGGATGAGGACCGGGACGGGAACCGAGAGACCTCCACCAAGTGTAAAGGTGTTTATTCGAAGCGCAGGTCGGTGGGTGTTGATCGAAGACTGTCACGACGGACACACTCAGAGGTGTCACTCAGGGTGCTGTTGTTGTTTGCCTCAGTAAACATAGAACATACCCATGTGGGGGGTTGGCCAAGGTATGGTGGTGAATGCCAAGGAAGTATTTGCGCGGGGAAAAAAGGCGTGAGGCGGCCAAGTAGAATAATGGAATGGCTTAAAGTGGAGAAAAAAAAGCCGCAAACACTTTACTTAACAAGAATCCCTTGGCACTCGCACCGAACGAGAGAAGAACTGGAAGAGACACAGGGAGTCCTAACCTCGAAAGAGAGACCTCCAAATACTGCTTTCTCTTAAATGCGAACCGCCGGCAAGAGAGGAGAAAAAGTTATATTGTTTCAACTTCTCCACATGAGTGACAAAGGTTTGCCGTAGCGAACCAGCATCTCCTTAAGTACCAATTTAGGTGAGGGATTCTGCATCGCAGAAGCGTCGTTCACACCTCACACAGTCTTTATTTACATGGCCGGACATTCCAAGCGTACTTTAGGTGCACGTTATTGAGCAACGGATCACTCAAGCTGGCTGAGATATGTTGGAACCGCTGTAAACGCAAATTCTCTACTGCTCCGGTCGACAGAAAGAACTCCAGCACCTGCATCCTGAAATTCTTCTAGTATTTCCTGCGGTGAAAATGCTGGGTCGACACCACGAACAACACCCTTGGTGCATGCGAGCTGTTCCGGTAGGAAGGCTTTCACTGGCAGTGATTAAAAAAATTTGCACTGGAGAAAGTCTGTGACACAAGCAATGTCAGAGCACTTGCATACAATGTCTCTATTGCCGAAAGGTCGCACCTCGGAGATCTGTAGATAGTGTTTGGTTAGATACCTTAGCTCCTGCTGGAGAACTTTAGAGCTTTTCATCTTGATCGTGCCCTCACCGATCGGTACGAGAGCCACAGAAATGATGTCAATTCTATTTTTGTGAAAAGAGTCAAGCGGCAAGTTTTGGGTTGGCAAGCTGCCAAACCAGGCTGACGACCCTCCGCCCGGGGAGGTCAGTGACATACCTGAGCCAACCGCGCCTAAAGACTTAACCTAACACCTGGCTAAATCCCCCCACTTGGAACGGCCTAAGCAGTGATGAGCACGCAGGCACTACCAAGACACCACAGTTGATCTCTGAGCTGCACATCAGGATGATGATGATGATGATGATGATGATGATGATGATGATGATGATGATGATGATGATGATGATGATGATGATGATAAAGTCCTCAGTGTTCCCGACTCCACTTCGTCTACCTCTTCGGTGCGCACCGCTTGAACTGCTGCCGGTCGGTCCCATTACAAATTATTCAAAAATCAGTTAGTCATCAACTGATTCATTATCTCGCGCTCAGCGTTTTTAAACCTATAACGTGTTTTATGTTCATAAAATACACTGATATGAGTCATTCCAAAGCTGCTGGAGAAATTAATAGTCGATTTTCATGAGCCACCGGGCTGTGAGGCCTTGGGCGGAGGTACCCATCACCTGTGGTTTTCGCACCTCCATTGAAGCCAACGAAATAATTCTGCACCTGCTTCCCTGATATCAGTGGGGCAGAGGAAATGAGTGACAGAACCGTTCGTTCGTTCTTCTTCGGTATAATTCACGAACACACCTAATTATCCTGCCGCTACAACCGAAAATCTAACCCGCGAACTCGGTTCGAGCAGCAGGAAGCATTGCTGGCGAACTTGTTTCACACGTAGTCTATATGGGAGCTACACTTTTGGAAGTGTAAGCCTTGCACCATTGACATCTATTGCAGAATAATTTGGCCTCGTGCTCTAAATGAAGAAAACAAACATGTTCTGGATTAAAAAAGCAAGAATATAAAATAAAATACAAATCGATCTCGGGCTACACCGATGTCGTCTTAGCATTTTACGAACTGTTGGTCACCGCTATTAAAGCTCCAAAACGAAAAGTTCAAGCTGATCCTGGAAAGCGTTTTTAATCAACGGAAAAGAAGTATCCGAAACGGGATGCTGAAGGCATATCAAATTACTCTTGGACACAAAATTCAACTGGTTACTTCAGAAAAAGAGAAGGAGCACGTGACACACGTTTCACTGGTACGATGTGATCCATTCCCTTAAATGAACTCGTAAAAATATATTCCGAAACCTGTCATAACCATCATAAAACCGCCCTAGATGGCGAGCAATGCCTCTGCGCTCTAATCTTCCTGTGCAGTCTAGCAACGCTTATA